>SNQJ01S0176437.1:24620-42223 GCA_010110895.2 Picea sitchensis | reverse complement strand
TAAAATTATTGAGGGATTTAAAATTTTAAAAGGGAAATGATTGTTTTGTAACACATACTAGTTAAAATGTATTAATTAAAAAGAAAAGGGGGTAATTTCTTACAATTGCTAATTCAGGTTTTAGATAAAAAGGGAAAGAGGGAAATTTAAAAGAATTAGGAAACTAAGAGAAAAAGGGGGAAACATAATGAGAAAGCGAAACATAAGGAAAAATAACAATGAATAACTTAGTAAGGTATATTTCCATTAAGAACTTCCTAAATTGAACTCAACTAGTGAATTAGTAAGGAGGTAAGTCATTAAAATGTGTAAGGGAATATGGGGACACCTAGGAGAGATTCTAGGAATTCTTTTAGGTGGGTGAGGGAAATAGGAGTAATCAATTGATTGATAAATTAATTTATGGTGCAATGAAGGGGATGGGTGACACATGTACGGGGAGGATTTTTATGAATTAAATTATTGAACAATAAATTAAATGTGATTTTGGGAAAGAGAATGACTTGGAAACTCTTATAAAGGAGGGAGGAGGAGGATGATGGATATCTGTCATGATGCATAACGTTAAGATGTAGAATTTCAGACTTGATTGACTTAGCTTGTGGGAGTTGGGATACCTAGCTCGGTGAGGAGTGGTAGCTTAGCCTTGTAAGGTGATATGGGAGCTATATGTTCTCTGGTTTAGTGTGTGTGGCCCCTTTGCGGATCGGGGGGATAAGGGGGAAGAAGAGTACCCCTAGCATTGGTGGGAGGTACTGGTGAAGTCTCAGCTGTCGGAAAGCAGGAGTTACATGGAGCGTCCGTGACAATGACTCAGAGCGGATGAATTGGGATACGGTATGTTTACTTGATTCTGCATGGTAGATTATTATTATACCTTACGCTTTCAATTCTGTATTTTTAATTGGGTAAAGAAAATGTTTGACTTAACATTTCAACTGAGAATTAAATTCCCCATAGCCTTAAGCTCGCTACTCGACTTGATTCCCTTGGCATTCGATCCCTGAATGTTGTGACTGTCCCTTTTGTTTTGTTCATTGTTGTGAAGAGTTGTTCTTTCTACTTCATCCTCATCCCTAATTCGTGAGTCCACACCTAGGAAATTGGTCAAGAGCCGAATCAACGATCGTCACTTTGATGCACAATGACCTAGAGATTCTAATGCCCTGCTTTTCTGTGCCTGGATGATGAGCGAAGGATGGTTGTCAGTTGTCTACCCCTTGTTGATTGTTCTTGGTTGATTGATAGTTATTGCACCTTCTTATGTTGAGTAATTCCACCATTGTTATCATTCCTATCCCCTAAATTTCTGACTCTGTGTTTTATTATATCCCTGGATAGTTGAGCTTTGTGTTTAATGCACTTCCTGGCGATAATACTCTCTACGTTTTATAACACAACTGCATTTGATCTCTATGTTGTATTTGGGCTCTACATTTTATAACCCTCTACATATTGATTATCTTCTTCTCTATGATTTATAGTAACCGATTGTATGACCACCTGCCCTTTTTTCTATTAGTGACTATGATCGAACCTTCAAACATTGTATTCATTTCTCCCTCTCCTTAACTGAGATCTATTATATTTTTTTGAGAGCAATTTTTACTGCGTTTTTAATCTGTACAGATAGGGAATGATTCTGTGTGCATAGAGTCTGTGTTTTCCACTTAGAAACACTTTAATTTTGATGGCCAATTCATCCTTTGCCTGCGATTTTTGTCTAGCGATTGGCTTTGAATGTTGCTCCCTATGCATCTGTGATTTCATTGTTATCAAGTGACTATCGGTGTTATTGTTTTTCCTTGATTAAAATTTTGGTATTGAGATCTCACTTTTACGGCAACTTTTTTTTTTTTAAACAGTGTTATGGTTATCTATGGTTAAAAGACAGTCATATCAAACAATAGGCTTATTTTTATGCCCAAAAATGCATATTTTATCGGTGTTTCCTTGATTACATGCACAAGATTATATTCAATAAATTGGGTTTGTAATTGCCTTAAAATACGCCCAAGTACTTATATTGTTATTTTTAATTCTCTCATTGACACAAAGATTTCCTGGAAAATATCCCAACTACCTTACCTGCTCCGATGACCTCGAACTTACCTAACCTTTTGAGTTCACATTCTATGCTTAGTTTTAATAATTCTTTACTCTGATTTTACCAGTTCCTTTGACACCAAACTCATACCTCTTTACTATACTGTAGTGCATTTTTCAATGCGTCTTCATTAAAAATTGGACTGCGTAGTTTCTAGGTAATGGATGCTTCTCCACTAGTGTTCGAGAAGTGTTTTTCTGGGGAAACCATTGCATTTTGGCATGTGAAAAGGCAGTGTGTAATGGCAGGTGAAATGGAAGCGTGTGATGGCAACGTTTTGGTAGGTGTACTGGCAGTGGAAGCATGTAATGGGGGAGAATGACAATGGGGTTTTATAGGTATTATGACAATGAATATCTAATGTTAACGGATGGAGAAATTCATTTTAGGATAGAAATATTATAACGAACTAATTTAATGCTACTACCCAACAAATTAATATAATGTTATTCACGTAGAGAGATAATTTCATGGCAAATTCAACACTGAGATATATCTACAACTAATTATTACATTGTTGGATTGTGAACTTACATTTTGGTCTGCGTTTTATCCATTGATAACGTTGGAGTATGTATCCTATTTCTATTCTCATATTTGATCTATTTTATATATTCTATCTATTTAATCTATTTGTTTTAATTGAAGAGGATATGATTGATGAGTTATCAATATATATTGAGTAGCAAGTAGTACATACTTCATAATAACTATTAATTAGTATTTAATAACTTAGTAATAACTAAAATAAAGTTGAGATATTCATTTCTGAATTTAAAACACTTTGAATTCAATTTTACTAGATCTGTAATGTCCCATCTTTTTCTTATCTAAAAGGTATTGCCATTTTTTTGTATACTTAGAAAACAAGTAATTAGACAACGACCTAATTAATAGATAGCAATTTTATTTTTGTCTTTGTTTAAAGGTTAGAAAAATTCCTCCTTAGGAAAATACTTTTCTGATATTGGCATGGGAAAATAGTTACAATGAGCTAATTGTTGATAGTAATTATTTTACCCACCGTTTAAGGTGTTTTTGCAATAGAATTGGTTGCGCAAGAAATTTAGTGTGTTGTATAAATGCCTTAGTAATCATTTTCCCTTGCGTCTTGTTGACTTTTCTATTGGGTGCCTAGGGTCAGTCATCATGTGTTGACAGTTAATTCGGTCTCCTAGCGTGTTGATTTCTTTTGTGGGTGATTGGTCTAGATATGTTGTTGCGCCATGGTTACAGTCATGCCTATCACCTTGTGACGACATGATCCGTGATAAGGGGATCATTTCGTGCCCTATTGGATAGAGGTGTATGATATCATGGGTAGAGTCTATGCTCTCGTGTGAGTATTGTTGATCATTGTAAGTTGTTGTAGCACTTGAGCTGCAACGCCTTGATGCGTTTGGTTCACGCGCCTTGAAGTTCTATTCATTGGTCATCAATGTCTTTGTGTTTGGATGGGGATGTTGTCCCTTAGCTTGTAGGCATGGTCATGTTTGTGTCATGTGGGTAGCCATTTGTCCTTGTTGTTTTATTCATGTTTTGCTCAGTTGCTTTTGTGCCAGAGCATAAACTCATAGTTGTCTGTTGCCTATTCTACGGGCGTGGTGCTCATCGTCAGATGTGTTGTTTAGTTGTAATCGTTGTTGTAGTCCTATTTTAAAAAAAAAAATACACTTTCTGCTTCACTTGTAGTTGTGAAGAAAAGGGTCGTTACATATGGTATCAGAGTCAGTTCAACCCTGTGACTGTGGATCATCAGGCTTTCCATTGCAGTAAACCCTTGAGTTTTAACCTAGCACTAATTAAAAAATTCAACACATCCTTCCAGTGATATCGATTAGAGGACACCACAAAGGTTCGCAATGTGGTGCCGTAGAATGAGGTCTGACACCTCCAGTTCCCCCGCCCTCGGAGTCTAACCCCAAGGGGAAGAAAAAATACTTGGGATAGATTCGAAGGTGGTAAGGGATGACAATGGTATGAAAAGGCCCTTCTATAGATTGTCATAGGCCTTGATCCACCATCTGTATTGAGAAGAGGCCAGGGAGCCTATACCCCTGAGGGTCCACAGTGCACATAGCCCATGCCATTAGCTTTCACCGTGAACTCAAGAAGGACTTTTTCCCGATCTCTTTGGTGTCCCGGATGGCACAACCACCGAGGATGGTTGGAGATTTTGGTGATGATATTTTCACTTCGCAACTATACCCCCAACTTGAATGTCCGCATGGCAGTATTTCAACTGAAGGGGAGCTCTCTTCTATGGTGGAAGGCTCTCCTATTGCTTTGAATAGGACTATCAAAAATGTGTCATGGGAACTATTCAAAGAACGGTTTCGAGAGAGGTACCTATCAGAGGAATGCATTGAGAATAAAATCAATGAGTTCGGTGCCTTACGACAGGGAAATCATACGGTGACCGAGTATGAGGCTCGTTTATGGAGTTTCTTCGATATGCTCCGTACCTTAATACTGAGAAACTTAAATTCGACAGGTTATTTTTCGGCCTTAATGTCAGCATAAATGAAAGGGTTAGGATTATGATGCCTCAAAACTTGCATGATTTCATCCAAAAGGCCCTCATAGTAGACGAGGAGCTTATCAGCGAGGGTCATAGTAGGACTCTAGCAAGACTAGAAAGGTAGGTGTCATCTGGCATGCAACAACATTAGACACTAGCTAGACAAATGCTAGGGTATTGTGGTTTCTAGAGAGGATCCAATTTCACTACACCTCGGTGACCATCGCCTCAACAACGGACACCTTATTGGGGACAAAAAAATCAATAGTAGTGTCGACTACAACAGTGGTAGTTTATGCCTGTTTAGAAGAACAAACCAGGATTACAGGCTGGTTGGCCGTCTGCTTCTACTTTGGGTACCAAGAGTACTGGACCAAAGAATAGGTGTTGGACTTGTGGGGAGCCACACTACCAGTGCGACTGCCCAGTGGAGAGGACTAGAGAATCTGGATCAAACGGACCCACTATCGTGGGATATTTGGTCAAGGCCCATCGGATTCATGCATTGGTAAATAACTGCCAAGAAGAGCACCAGTCGATTGTGCTCAAGATGTTAGCTACCTTTGCTGACCAGACCCTTAGTATTTTGATAGATCTTAGTGCTACTGAGAGCTTCATTTTTGGTGCAGTGCTAAAAAGGATTAAGGTAAAGGCATTCAAACAAGATGAGTTTAGCTTTGTAGAGATGGCTTTGGGAGCCAAACAAAAGGTTGGAGGAAATATTACGGGTTGTACCCTTAACCTGGGAGAGCTTGTCACCAGGGCTAACCTGTACGTCACAATCTTACGATCTTATGACACTATGATTGGTATGGACTAGTTGGAATCACATGAGGGGATAATCAACTGTAAGAGGAAACAATTGAGCTTGGTTGATGATGAGGGACAAGGACGCGTGATTGTAGGATGAAACCATGGAGTTCCCCTGAGGTTCATCTCTTCCTTGTAGCTACGGAAGAGAAGGTGCAAGGGATGTAATCTTTATGAGATCCTTGAGTTAAATGATAAAGGAGTAGCGGAAGGTCTAGAACACCTTCCCATGGTGAGAGAGTTTGCAGACATCTTTCCAGAGGATTTACCTGGGATGCCGCTAGAGAGGGAGTTGGAGTTTACCATAGACCTAAAAATGGGGACTGAACCAATAGCGAGAACGCCTTATCGGATGTTGACCCCGGAGTTGCAAGAGTTGAGAAAGAAACTGAAGGAGTTGCTAGACCTGGGACTTATACGTCCAAGTGTGTCACCGTGGGGTGCATACGAAAGAAGGATGGGTCATGGAGACTCTACATTGACTACCTTCATTTAAACAAGGCAACGATCATTAATTAGTATCTTCTTCCGAGGATTGATGATATATTCAATCAGATGAAGGGTGTGACGATGTTTTCAAAGATCGATTTGTGATTAGGGTATCGCCATTTACGGATTAATAGGATGGCATCCCTAAGACCGCTTTAAAACGAGGTTGGTGTTGGAAACACTTGTCTTTTTTTGAATAATCTAGTTATCAAGGTTGGAGCCGCCTACTTTCTAAGTAATGAAATGATACACTTAAGCCTAAAACAATTGTATTTCCAGACCTCGTAGATCTTACGGTTATACCTTCCAAATCCCTAGTACCCTGACGTGCAAAATGGAGAATAGTTGGTTTGGTCTTAATCACCTTTTTATTTACCTTGTGTTCTCGCATCGTGGGGGTCATATGTTGAGTATCCTTCAAACCTCTGACATGAGAATTTGTGAAGTCATGTTAATTCAATCTGGTAAATGACGGAGTGCCGATATTTTTAAGCGGTGGTAATCTTTATCGCAATTTCCCGACTCAGCGATTTCTACCTCATAGAATGACACCTTTGTGGCTCTGATCCTTGAAGTTTCAATATTCATAAATTAATCATGGTTTTTTAAATCCTAATCTAGATCACAGTTAATTTACAAAATTGCGCTATCGCTATCTCGAGGTTCGTGGCTTGAAGACTAAGGGTAAAATCACCTGATGCTGCGAACGCCGAAAGGGGGATTAAGGACTAAACACACTTAATCAAAAGGATGAACTGGATAAATTAACACTTTAAACAACCTCCAACTCGTACAAACCTATGGACTAAAAATTAAATGTTATTATGATCCTCCCGAGTCACAATTTTTCAAAAATTTATGGCATTTATTATAATTTCAGTGAAATGATTGATAATAAGATCCTGTTTTATTTCTAAATCTTTCTATTAAATGTTTTAAACAAGCTTACAAAAAAGACTCACACAATATTAAGTGCTCAAATCATAGAGGTTTCAATCATTATCTTATGTTTGCTTTCTAATTTGCGTAGAGCCAGTTTTACCAAGATAACCTTCGTCTATGCTTTTATTCTTGTGACAGGGTTTCTAATTGCAAGGTTCCATACCATGGCTCCACGAAAAACATCTGGGGAAGCTGTGGAGGTTCCAGGTTGATGCAGGAGCATCTCAAGTGAGCCAGCACGGAGACAAAAGACAACTGGAAAAGTGCCTAGCGCAAATTTTGAAAACATTATGAAATATTAATGAAACAATTAAATGAAGGCACACTTGTAAGATTGTAATCAGACCATGAGTGTCTCGCTTTCGTCTAAAGTAGGTAGAAGGCATTTATAGTAGTTAAGGAAGGTAGATAGAATTGAATGTTTAGATTAGACAATTTTAGAGTGCAAGAGGGAAATGGGATATAGACACCCTCATTGTGTATTGTAACATTATTATGAAGGGCATAGAAGAAAAGAGAGCAGAGAGCTGTGTGAAAACACCCATTTATAGAGATTTCAATTAATAGAGAAAGTTTTGATTCAAATTCATGGCATCGTATTTGTTCTCTGTGTATGTATGTTGAATATCATGCTCATAGATGTTTACTTCCTGTTACACATTTGCTTTATGTGCTGTGTATATGATTTCATGTTTTGAGTTTGAAATCTGAGAGGGAGTAGAAATGAGTTTCAATTGTTTCTCTATCTGAGAAAGGATTCCTACAAGGACTGAAGTTGAATTGTCTGGAAGGAGTGCGTTGACAAAGGGTTCATAGATTTGTCTCTGAAAGGCTTAGATAGGATGACTATTGTTCTCATTCTCACAGAAGTGCAGTTAGACACAGGAGTCGTGCAAGGAGTGCACATACCAAGCTTGAATTCAGGGTTTGAAAACTAAGAAGCTATTGAAGGACTGCTGCTGCAAGGAGTGCGCGGAGTCAGAAAGAGTTCAACACTTGGAGTGTTTGAAGGTTGCTGCAAGGTGTGTGTGCAAGAGTATTCTTTAAGACTCGAAGTTGAGAAAAAGCTCAGGAGGTATAGGACCTTCGAGTAATCGTCAAGAGGAGCAAAAGAAGTTGGTGTATTGAAGTGTTAGAAGGTGTCACAAGTTTGTGCCGCAGGTGGACAAGTTTCACAGAGGAATACTTGGCTCATTTTGCAAGAATTGCTAAGGAGACATTGGACGGTCAAAATTCTCCATTGAGAATTCGCGAAGTCTCGCGAGTCGTCAGATCTCACAAAGTAGTAGGAAAGTTACGAAGGCTATTCTAGGAGTTCAAGCTTAGAAGAAGTAGAACCGTTGATCCAAGTCAGCCAGGGGCCGTTGGATCACTCGCTAAATCACTTCTCAGGATTTTGTGAGTTGAAGGGTCGAAGTCTTGGTATCAAAGCTCACGAAATCGCGAAGCGTGAAATTGCGAAAGGCGAAGAAACGTGTATGTGTGGGACCATAGAAGCCAGCGAGGAAGACAGGTGGCACACTATTGACATAGAAATCAACCCCGTTGACCATTTCGGAGTTTCGTGAGTCGAAGTCCCGAAATCCTATCATCAGGACTCACGAACTCGCGAAGTGCGAAGTCCCGAAATGGCGAGAAGTCTAGTTGTGGGGCCAGCGCCAAGAAATGTGTCGGAGTTTGACATTTCAGGATTTCGGGGAATATAGCATCGAGATTTTGGGGTTCATGGGATACAGTTGTATGCATCGTAACTCGTGAACTCGCGAAAGCCAAAAAACTAGAGTTGATATCGAAGTTTCAGGATTCGGGGGTCTGAGCAACAAGACACTTGACTACAGGATTCACGAAATCACGAACTCCGATCTCCCGAAGTGAGAAGGGAGGAATCCCACGAGGTTTTTCTATGGGTGTAGATTTTTCGAAAGGAAAATAGAAGAGACAATCGGGATCTCTTTGGGCCAAGGAGAGAAGAATGATCCTGTGTAGCGTGGACCTTCTGACTCGCAGGTTGGGGAAGGTTGCATCAGGTCTGGTATCAAAGCCCATAAAGTTTTCTTTGCTTTCTGTAGCAGGGAAAAGGAAGATTCACCATGCCACCAAGGAGAAGAGATAGACAACCACCCGATCCGCAAGAGTAAAGGGAAATTCCAAGAAGAAGGGGTAGGCAGATGCAAAATCCAGAAATGGAGAGAGAGATACGTGACTTACGCGCCAGACTTGAAGACATGGAGACATCACAGAAGCGTACAGTCGGTGCTAGGGATCTTAGTGATTCTGAAAGTGAAGATGAAGCTAGACATGGAGAAGAAGAAGTCACAGGAGAAGATGCAGCAAATGAACGCTTGCTTAAAGCCGTTGCAAGAATGGGCGTATGGGAAAAGATGGACATTCCAGTTTATGCGGGAAATATGGATGTAGAAGAGATTCTAGATTGGATTAGAGCTCTAGACACATACTTTGACTATGAAGATGTCGAAGAAGACAAGAAGGTCAAGCATGTTGTCACAAGATTAAAAGGACATGCAACATTGTGGTGGGATGAACTACAAGCTGACAGGCGTTGCCAAGGCAAGTAGAAAATCAAAAGCTGGGACAAGATGATCGCAAAGATGAAAGCGAAATTCATACCCAAAGATTATCAAATTACTCTGTTCAGGAGGATGCAGAACCTGAGACAGAAGCTGATGTCAGTGAAGGAATACACTGAAGAGTTCTACAGACTGAACATCAGGGCAGGTCATCATGAAAGAAACGATGAAAAGGTTGTTAGGTACATAAATGGCCTGAGATACGACATTAAAGATGAGATAAGTATGTTGACCATCCAAATGGTGGAAGATGCTTATCAAATGGCTTTGAAATCTGAAGAGAAGCTGAGTTGAAAGTACGGTCAGAGAGGGCAAGGAAGAAGTCAACCCAGGGGCAAGTCAGTTGTCCAGGAAAGAAATCAGAAGCCCAAGGAAGAGTGGAAGAAACCTCAGACTCGAACTGAGAGAGGTAGAAGCTCACAGTGAGGGAAATACGCTGAACAAAGAGGGAAATACGCTGAACAACGAGGGTAGTATACTAATCCGAAAGGAGAGTATGCTGATAATAATATGATTCCTTGTACCAGTGGTAGAGGAAGAGGAAAAGGTGGAGTGATAAAGTGCTTCACATGCTGAAAGAATGGAAACAAATCTTATGAATGTCTAGATAAGAAGAAAGAGGAAGGAGAAGCTCACATTTATGAAGCACAAAGGAAAAATGTTGAGGCAAAGGATGTTGAAGGCGGAAGATCACTGATGATGCAAAAAGCTATTCTGACACCAGAGAAGGAGGTGGAAAGTTCAGCCCAAAGAAAAAAAAAAATTGGACTGCTTGCAAGACCAAGGATAGGGTGTGCAAAGTCATTGTGGATAGTGGAAGCACAGATAATCTTGTTTCTATAGAGATGGTAGATAAGTTGGAGCTGGAGATGATTGAACATCCAAGCCCATACAGAGTTTTGTGGCTACAAAAAGGACATCAGGTAACTGTCACTAAACAGTGTTTAGTTGAATTTAAGATAGGAGGATATAATGATAAGATCTTGTGTGATGTTATTCCTATGGATTTTTGTCATCTATTGTTGGGTAGACCATGGAAATATGACAAAAATGTGATTCATGATGGGAGGATGAACACATACACCCTAGAGAAGAATGGGAGAACTCACATGTTAGTTTCAATCAAGGATAAGGAGGTGAAACCTGAAGTAATACTGTACTTCTCATAAGTGGGAAGGAACTTCTTACAGAGGTTAAGAAGAAGGAGGAACCGCAATTCATTGTGGTCAGGAAGCTGAAGATTGTCTTAGCCCATACAAAAGTAGATGGTTTACCAGAAGAGGTTCAGGAACTGTTGGAAGAGTTCGCTGACATAGTAGTGGATGAACTACCTCGTTCGTTGCCATCGATCAGATGTGTGAGTCATCATATCGATCTCATATCGGGAGCTAGTTTGCCAAACAAAGTTGCATAGAGGTTGACGCCGCAAGAGAATAAAGAGGTCAAAAGACAAGTCCATGATTTGATGGACAAAGGGTTGGTCAGAGAAAGCTTGAGTCCATGTGTTGTTCCGACACAGTACTCAGTCCGAAGAAAGAAGGAGGCTGGAGGATGTGTACTGACTCGAGGGAGATCGACAAGATAACTATCAGGTATAGATTTCCATTGCCAAAGATGGATGATCTAATGGATTGCTTGAGTGGGGAATTTTTTTTTTCGAAGATTGATTTGAAGAGTGGATATCACCAGATTCGTATGAGAGAAGGTGATGAATGGAAGACAACATTCAAGACTAATGAAGGGCTGCATGAATGGCTTGTTATGTCGTTTGTCTTAACAAATGCGTCGAGTACTTTCATGAGATTGATGAATGAAGTCCTGAAGGATTTCATTGGAAAATGTGTTATCGTATATATTGATGATATATTGATTTTCAGCAGAACAAAGGATGAACACTTGAAGCATTTGGCTACAGTGATGAAGAGGCTACAACAGGAGAAGTTGTTGATAAATATGAAAAAGTCCTCGTTCATGAAGACAGAGCTCATTTATTTGGGGTTTGTCATTTCTGCAGATAAGTTGATGATGGATCCAGATAAGGTGGAGGTAATCAAGAATTGGTCGTCACCGAAAAATATCTTTGAGGTGAGAAGTTTTCATGGATTGGCAAGTTTCTACCGAAAATTCATCAGGAATTTCAGTGGATCTAGTGCATCGATGATGGACATGGTGAAGAAGAGACATAAATCTTTTCACTGGACAGAGGAGGCTAAGAAAAGATTCAATTTGTTGAAGAGGAAGATCACAGAACAACCAATTTTGGTGTTGTCGGATTTCCAAAAGACATTTCAAGTGAAATGCGATGCAAGTGGGTTTGCAATAGGGGCAGTATTGAGTCAAGAAGACAGGCCAATAGCATATTTCAGCAAGAAGATGAATGAAGCGAAAGTGAAATACTCCACGTATGATAAGGAATTTTATGCTATTATTCAAGCATTGAAGAAATGGAGACACTACTTGATTCCCAAGGAGTTTGTCTTATACAGGGACAATCATACAATTGCAATTTGTGACTCAACAGGAAAAGTTGAATCAGAGACATGTTAAGTGAGTTGAGTATATGAAAAATTTCACTTTTGTGGTTAAACATATTTCTGGTATTGTTAACAAAGTTGTTGATGCTTTGAGCAGGAAGTGTTTGCTATTGCAGGAGTTTAGAGTCAAAACGTTGGGTTTTGATGATCTCAGGGGCATGTACGTAGATGATCCATATTTTAAGGGGGCGTATGAAGCATCTGAGAATCTAGTTCTTAGAGATATAAGCAAATGGGAAGAATACATGATCCAGGAAGGATTGTTGTTTAAGGGCAATCAACTTTGTATTCCAAAATGCTCCATGAGGGAGAATTTGTTGAAGGAGAAACACAGTGGAGGATTGGTCGGACATTTCGGTCATGAAAAAACATTCGCAAATATGAATGAGTCATACTTTTGGCCAGGAATGTGAGCAGAAGTCAAGGGATTTGTGGACAAGTGCAGAATTTGTCAGCATTCGAATTGAAAGAGGTAGAATGTAGGTTTTTATCAACCATTTCCCATACCTGAGAAGCCGTGCGATGAAATCAGCATGGATTTCATATTGGGGTTGCCAAGGACACAAAGAGGGTTTGACTCAATCTTTGTGGTTCTGGATAGATTTTCCAAAATGGCACATTTCATTCCATGTCAAAAAACCAGCGATGCAACTCACATTGCGAACCTGTTTTTCAAAGAAGTCATTCAACTTCACGGCTTACCAAGGAGCATAGTTTCGGATAGAGATACAAAGTTCGTAGGACACTTCTGGAGGACATTGTGGAAGAAGCTGGGAACTAACTTGTCATTTAGTTCAGCTTATCATCCTCAGATGGACGGACAGACAGAAGTTGTGAACGAAAGTCTAGGAGACTTACTAAGGAGCTTGGTGACAGAACACCACAGCCAGTGGTACAACATATTACCATAGGTGGAGTTTGCTTATAATGACTCAGTAAACAGAAGCACAGGGAAGAGTCCATTTCAGATTGTTTATGGCATGCAACCGAGAGGGATTTCTGAGTTGAGGGATTCAGAACAGAATGCAACTAGGAGTGCTAGTACAAAAGATTTCGTAGAGGCAATGAAGGAACTTCACAGCCAGGTGAAGGACAGATTGCAAAACTCAAACCAGGAGTATAAGCGGAGAGCAGATCAACACAGAAGACAGCTTCAATTTGAAGTTGGTGATTTGATTCTTGCACATTTGATAAAGAAAAGTTTGCTGAGAGGAACATATAATAAACTCAATATGAATAAAATCGGGCCATGTAAGGTCTTGAAGAAATTCGGGGCAAATGCTTATGAGATTGAATTACCCGATGGGATCGAAATTTCTTCGATATTCAATGTTTCAGATTTGTACCCATATAAAGATGAGGAAGTAGGGACAGAACATAAATAGCCAGAGGTTTAGTGGTGAAAGCAGATGCCAGTTGCAAAAAAGCCGCAGATGGACCGCATACTGGACAAAAGAATTGGTAAGAAAACCAGAAGAAAAGAATACTTTGAGTATTTGGTCAAGTGGAAAGGCCATCCAGTGGAAGATGCTATCTAGGAGAACGAAGCAGAGATACAGAAGAATGTACAGACCATGCGCGAGCTCATGGACAGGATCCCATGAAAATTTTCAAGCGAGGGACGTGACGCAGCCTTCCCCAAACCGCGGTTCAGAAGGTCCACACTACACAAGATCGTTCTTCTCTCCTTAGCCCGAAGAGCTCCCGATCATCTCTTCTATTTTCCAGTCGGAAAATCTGCACCAAAAGAAAAACCTCGTGGGATTCCTCCCTTCGTACTTTGGGAGATCGGACTTCACGATTTTGCTAATCTTGTAGTTGAGTGTCTTGTCGCTCAGACCCCCGAATCCCTAAACTCTGAAACTCTGATATCAACTATGGTTTTTTGGCTTTCGTGAGTTCGCGAGTTGCAATGCATACAACTCTATCCCATGAACCCTAAAATCCCGATGCTATATTCCCTGAAATCACGAAATGTTAGACTCTGACACGTTTCTCGGCGTTGGCCCCACAACTAGACTTCTCGTTGTTTCGGGACTTCGCACTTCGCGAGTTCGTGAGTCCTGATGCAAGGCTTTCGGGACTTCGACTCACGAAACTCTGAAATGGTCAATGTAGTTGACTTCTACGTTGATAGTGTGCTACCTATCCACCTCACTGGCTTCTATGGTCCCACACATACATGTTTCTTAGCCTTTCACAATTTTGCACTTCACGATTTCGCGAAATTTGATACCAAGACTTCGACTCTTCAACTCACGAAATCCCGAGAAGCGATTTCGTGAGTGATCCAACGGCCCCTGGCTGACTTGGATCGACAATTCTGCTTCTTCTGAGCTTGAACTCCTAGAATAACCTCCATAACTTTCCTACTACTCTGTGAGATCTGACGAATCATGGGACTTCGCGAATTCTCAATGGAGAATTTCGACCGTCCAATGTCTCCTTAGCAATTCCTGCGAAATGAGCCAAGTATTCCTCTGCGAAACTTGTCCACCCGTGGCACAAACTTGCGACGCCTTCTAACACTTCAATACACCAACTTCTTGTGCTCCTCTTGAAGATTACTCGAAGGTCCTATACCTCCTGAGCTTTTTCTCAGCTTCGAGTCTTAAAGAATACTCTTGCACGCACACCTTGCGGCAGCCTTCAAACACTCCAATTGTTGAACTCTTTCTGACTCCATGCACTCCTTGCAGCAACAGTCCTTCAATAGCTTCTCAGGTTTCAAACCCTGAATTCAAGCTTGGTCTGTGCACTCCTTGCACGACTCTTGTGTCTAACTGCACTTCTGTGAGAATGAGAACAATAGTCGTCCTATCTGAGCCTTTCAGAGACAAATCTATGAACCCTTTGTCAACGCACTCCTTGCGGACAATTCAACTGCACTCCTTGCAGGAATCCTTTCTCAGATAAAGAAACAATTGAAACTCATTTCTACTCCCTCTCAGATTTCAAACTCAAAACATGAAATCATATACACAGCACATAAAGCAAATGTGTAACAGGAAGTAAACATCTATGAGCATGATATTCAACATACATACACGGAGAACAAATACGATGCCATGAATTTGAATGAAAACTTTCTCTATTAATTCAAATCTCTGTACATGGGTGTTTTCACATAGCTCTCTGCTCTCTTTTCTTCTATGCCCTTCATAATAATTCTACAATACACAATGAGGGTGTCTATATCTCGTTTCCCTCTTCCACTCTAAAACTGTCTAATCTAAACATTCAATTCTATCTACCTTCCTTAACTACTATAAATGTTGTAGCACACCTTATCGGCTACCATAGCTTAATGCCTCTTAAAAGGTTACTATAACACCACTTGGTACATAACTCATACAAGTATTATATAATAACATGCATTTAATCAATAGATTCAATTAAGCTCAGACTAAACATAAGATTTTCTTCTATAATTAACAATCAATAACATTTAACATTAATTCATACACATAGCGGAATTCATGATAACATAAGCAACACAGTCATGCGCTAAACATAATTAAAGCATAATCAGATACTTATCTTTTAACAGTGGTAGATTCCACCAACCAAGTGCAGGCCTTCCACAAACCTCCTAGCCTTAGACTGCACTTCTCATCAGCTCAACAATGGCTCACCCCCGAGCTGGGACTAAGCTCCACCCCAAGACAAGGAATCCTAGGCTAGGCTGAGGTTACAGGGAAAACAGCACAGAAAAATCTGGACGGATTCTTCCCAAGATGTCATCTTACGCCCACTACTACTAGACTCTCATTCCCCACATGCCTGTTTCGCCCGGGAGTATACACCTTCACAAGCATAGTCGATCGGTGCTAACCTCCTTCTCTGGGTCTCGGCAACAGGCCGGATCAGAAAGTCTCAGAGCCTGAAGCTGGTGTTGGACACTCTCTGGAGGAAACCACTTCCTAGCAAACTCTCTCACCCGGAAAGAGTTGCTCACAGGCCTGACAACCTGCCTCTTCCAACAACAGTCACCTCCCTCACCTAGAGAGAGGTCATACACAAGCTCAATCACAACTTTCACTGGACAGCAAGCCATGCGAATTCCATCTCTGAATGGCCACCATAGTCAACCGGGAATATGACTCGGGCTTCCCAAACAAGATCAACAATGGCGGCAAGGTCTCACGGTGTTGGTTCTTGGAAACACGTGACAACAATCCATGCAGGGAATGGCACGAGTTCCATGGTTCAGAACAGAGAGGGTGTACATGGATTTTTTCAGAAACAAACACAGGATTTTTTCCGGCTCTCAGGAACGCATGAGGTATTCTTGCAGAGGTTGGGTCGGTCATACTATTCGACAACCCCCACACAGTCAGGCAGTCAGGTGGAATGGAGGAGGATCCCCCTCATGGCTCATCCCGACCATTTCATTTGCATGCACCAGGGTTGACACTTATAACCCTTGGAACTGCATGCGTTCCATCAGCATGCATCACCCTTGTACATCCTCCCTTTCCAAAACTTAGGATAAAACACAAAAATGCACATGTCTTTTTGGGATAATATTAAAATATTATTCCCAAGCTTAAGCCCCCTAGGCTTGGCCCCCAGGTTCAACACTTAGCCCCTTTCACACCTTCCGGCCCCTAATTCCTTGCCCACTCTGTGGATGCTCAGTCCCCCTTCACTCATTCATCATGGTCGATCTTCACCTGGTGGTGTTTACAATTTTATTAATTGTTCTGCATGATTACATATACAACAACAGGCTCCTGGCCTACAACACTTAGGCTCCCTGGCCTAACAAACACATAAGCCTCCAGGTTATAAGAACTTGGCTCACCAGCCTATAAAATATAATTACAATTTCTTTCAGAACATGGTTCACAACGAGGATCGGCCTTGGGGACACTACAGTTCCCCTCCCCTTATTTTTGCACTATCCTCAATGCAACTTACACTATCTCTACAAGCCTTTCAAAATTTTCAAAAAGATGCGAGTACTCTGCCCGCATAACCTCTTCATGCTCCCATGTCGCGTCCTCAGGACTGTACCAGGTCCACTGGACCTTTACAAGATCTATGACTCAGTTTCAGAGCTGTTTGTTTTTCCTGTCCAATATGCGTACAGGATGCACTTGCAGGACACCTCTTGGTTCCACCTGAATCACATTCCAATCGATAACATGATTAGCATCAGGTACGTATTTCTTAAGCATTGAAACATGAAACACATTATGTACAGTCATAGATGCAGGTAATGCAAGCATGTATGCAACTGGCCCAATCATTTCTAGGATCTCAAATGGCCCACAAAATCTTGCTGCCAACTTGGCTCAACTTCCCAGCTTCAGATAACTCCTGTTAGTTTTCACTTTCAGGAAAACATGGTCACCCACTTTGAATTCTCTACGGGTTTTGTTACTATCAGCGTAACTTTTCTGCCTATCCTGGGTAGCTTTCAGATTCTGTTTAATTCTTGTCATTTGGTCTTCCATCTCTTTGAGTAGCTCAGGCCCAACTACTACTCTGTCAGCTAGATTATCCCAGCTCACTGGAGTGTTTCACTTTCTTCCATAAAGCGCTTCGAATGGGCTCATCTTCAATGATGCATGATACCCATTATTGTAGGCGAATTCTACCAAATG
>SNQJ01S0176437.1:0-17423 GCA_010110895.2 Picea sitchensis | reverse complement strand
GAATCTGAAAACTACCCAGGATAGGCAGAAAAGTTACGCTGATAGTAACAAAACCCATAGAGAATTCAAAGTGGGTGACCATGTTTTCCTGAAAGTGAAAACTAACAGGAGTTCTCTGAAGCTGGGAAGTTGAGCCAAGTTGGCAACAAGATTTTGTGGTCCATTTGAGATCTTGGAAAGGATTGGGCCAGTTGCATACATGCTTGCATTACCTGCATCTATGACTGTACATAATGTGTTTCATGTTTCACTGCTTAAGAAATACGTACCTGATGCTAATCATGTTATCGATTGGAATGTGATTCAGGTGGAACCAGGAGGTGTCCTGCAAGTGCATCATGTACGCATATTGGACAGGAAAAACAAACAGCTCCGGAACTGAGTCATAGAGCTTGTAAAGGTCCAGTGGACTTGGTACAGTCCTGACGACGCGACATGGGAGCATGAAGAGGTTATGCGGGTAGAGTACCCACATCTTTTTGAAAATTTTGAAAGGCTTGTAGAGATAGTGTAAGTTGCATTGAGGAGAGTGCAAAAATAAGGGGAGGGGAACTGTAGTGTCCCCAAGGCCGATCCCCATTGTGAACCATGTTCTGAAAGAAATTGTAATTATATTTTATAGGCTGGTGAGCCAAGTTCTTATAAGCTGGAGGCTTATGTGTTTTTTAGGCCAGGGAGCCTAAGTGTTGTAGGCCAGGAGCCTATTGTTGTATATGTAATCATGCAGAACAATTAATAAAATTGTAAACACCGCCAGGTGCAGATCGACCACGATGAATGAGTGAAGGGGGACTGAGCATCCACAGAGTGGGCAAGGAATTAGGGGTTGGAAGTTGGGAAAGGGGATAAGTGTTGAACCTGGGGGCCAAGCCTAGGGGGCTTAAGCTTGGGAATAATATTTTAATATTATCCCAAAAATACATGTGCATTTTTGTGTTTTATCCTAAGTTTTGGCAAGGGAGGATGTACAAGGGTGATGCATGTTGATGGAACGCATGCAGTTCCAAGGGTTATAAGTATCAACCCTGGTGCATGCAAATGAAACGACCGGGATGAGCCATGAGGGGGATCCTCCTCCATTCCACCTGACTTCCTGAGTGTGTGGGGGGTGTCGAATAGTACGACCGACCCAACCTCTGCAAGAATACCTTATGCGTTCCTGAGAGCCGAAAAAAAGCCTATGTTTGTTTCTGAAAAAATCCATGTACACCCTCTCTGTTCTGAACCATGGAACTCGTGCCATTCCCTACATGGATTGTTTTCACGCATTTCCAAGAACCAACACCGTGAGACCTTGCCGCCATTGCTAAGCTTGTTTGGGAAGCCCGAGTCGTATTCCCAGTTGACTATGGTGGCCATGCAGAGATGGAATGCGCATGGCTTGCTGTCCAGTGCAAGTTGTGATTGAGCTTGTGTATGACCTCTCTCTAGGTGAGGGAGGTGACAGTTGTTGGAAGAGGCAGGTTTTCAGGCCTGTGAGCAACTCTTTCCGGGTGAGAGAGTTTGCTGGGAAGTGGTTTCCTCCAGAGAGTGTCCAGCACCAGCTTCAGGCTCTGAGACTTCCTGATCCGGCCTGTTGTCGAGACCCAGAGAAGGAGGTTAGCACCGATGGACTGTGCTTGTGAAGGTGTATACTCCCGGGCGAAACAGGCATGTGGGGAATGAGAGTCTGGTATTAGTGGGCGTAAGATGACATCTTGGGAAGAATCCGTCCAGATTTTTCTGTGTTGTTTTCCCTGTAACCTCAGCCTAGCCTAGGATTCCTTGTCTTGGGGTGGAGCTTAGTCCCAGCTTAGGGGTGACCCATTGTTGAGCTGATGAGAAGTGAAGTCTAAGGCTGGGAGGTTCGTGGAAGGCCTGCACTTGGTTGGTGGAATCTACCACTGTTAAAAGATAAGTATCTGATTATGCTTTAATCATGTTTAGCGCATGACTGTGTTGCTTATGTTATCATGAATTCCGCTATGTGTATGAATTAATGTTAAATGTTATTGATTGTTAATTATAGAAGAAAATCTTATGTTTAGTCTGAGCTTAATTGAATCTATTGATTAAATGCATGTTATTATATAATACTTGTATGAGTTATGTACCAAGTGGTGTTATAGTAACCTTTTAAGAGGCATTAAGCTATGGTAGCCGATAAGGTGTGCTACAACATTTATAGTAGTTAAGGAAGGTAGATAGAATTGAATGTTTAGATTAGACAGTTTTAGAGTGGAAGAGGGAAACGAGATATAGACACCCTCATTGTGTATTGTAGAATTATTATGAAGGGCATAGAAGAAAAGAGAGCAGAGAGCTATGTGAAAACACCCATGTACAGAGATTTGAATTAATAGAGAAAGTTTTCATTCAAATTCATGGCATCGTATTTGTTCTCCGTGTATGTATGTTGAATATCATGCTCATAGATGTTTACTTCCTGTTACACATTTGCTTTATGTGCTGTGTATATGATTTCATGTTTTGAGTTTGAAATCTGAGAGGGAGTAGAAATGAGTTTCAATTGTTTCTTTATCTGAGAAAGGATTCCTGCAAGGAGTGCAGTTGAATTGTCCGCAAGGAGTGCGTTGACAAAGGGTTCATAGATTTGTCTCTGAAAGGCTCAGATAGGACGACTATTGTTCTCATTCTCACAGAAGTGCAGTTAGACACAAGAGTCGTGCAAGGAGTGCACAGACCAAGCTTGAATTCAGGGTTTGAAACCTGAGAAGCTATTGAAGGACTGTTGCTGCAAGGAGTGCATGGAGTCAGAAAGAGTTCAACAATTGGAGTGTTTGAAGGCTGCCGCAAGGTGTGCGTGCAAGAGTATTCTTTAAGACTCGAAGCTGAGAAAAAGCTCAGGAGGTATAGGACCTTCGAGTAATCTTCAAGAGGAGCACAAGAAGTTGGTGTATTGAAGTGTTAGAAGGCGTCGCAAGTTTGTGCCACGGGTGGACAAGTTTCGCAGAGGAATACTTGGCTCATTTCGCAGGAATTGCTAAGGAGACATTGGACGGTCGAAATTCTCCATTGAGAATTCGCGAAGTCCCATGATTCGTCAGATCTCACAGAGTAGTAGGAAAGTTATGGAGGTTATTCTAGGAGTTCAAGCTCAGAAGAAGCAGAATTGTCGATCCAAGTCAGCCAGGGGCCGTTGGATCACTCACGAAATCGCTTCTCGGGATTTCGTGAGTTGAAGAGTCGAAGTCTTGGTATCAAATTTCGCGAAATCGTGAAGTGCAAAATTGTGAAAGGCTAAGAAACATGTATGTGTGGGACCATAGAAGCCAGTGAGGTGGATAGGTAGCACACTATCAACGTAGAAGTCAACTACATTGACCATTTCAGAGTTTCGTGAGTCGAAGTCCCGAAAGCCTTGCATCAGGACTCACGAACTCGCGAAGTGCGAAGTCCCGAAACAACGAGAAGTCTAGTTGTGGGGCCAACGCCGAGAAACGTGTCAGAGTCTAACATTTCGTGATTTCAGGGAATATAGCATCGGGATTTTAGGGTTCATGGGATAGAGTTGTATGCATTGCAACTCGCGAACTCACGAAAGCCAAAAAACCATAGTTGATATCAGAGTTTCAGAGTTTAGGGATTCGGGGGTCTGAGCGACAAGACACTCAACTACAAGATTAGCAAAATCGTGAAGTCCGATCTCCCAAAGTACGAAGGGAGGAATCCCACGAGGTTTTTCTTTTGGTGCAGATTTTCCGACTGGAAAATAGAAGAGATGATCGGGAGCTCTTCGGGCTAAGGAGAGAAGAACGATCTTGTGTAGTGTGGACCTTCTGAACCGCGGTTTGGGGAAGGCTGCGTCACGTCCCTCGCTTGAAAATTTTCATGGGATCCTGTCCATGAGCTCGCGCATGGTCTGTACATTCTTCTGTATCTCTGCTTCGTTCTCCTAGATAGCATCTTCCACTGGATGGCCTTTCCACTTGACCAAATACTCAAAGTATTCTTTTCTTCTGGTTTTCTTACCAATTCTTTTGTCCAGTATGCGGTCCATCTGCGGCTTTTTTGCAACTGGCATCTGCTTTCACCACTAAACCTCTGGCTATTTATGTTCTGTCCCTACTTCCTCATCTTTATATGGGTACAAATCTGAAACATTGAATATCGAAGAAATTTCGATCCCATCGGGTAATTCAATCTCATAAGCATTTGCCCCGAATTTCTTCAAGACCTTACATGGCCCGATTTTATTCATATTGAGTTTATTATATGTTCCTCTCAGCAAACTTTTCTTTATCAAATGTGCAAGAATCAAATCACCAACTTCAAATTGAAGCTGTCTTCTGTGTTGATCTGCTCTCCGCTTATACTCCTGGTTTGAGTTTTGCAATCTGTCCTTCACCTGGCTGTGAAGTTCCTTCATTGCCTCTACGAAATCTTTTGTACTAGCACTCCTAGTTGCATTCTGTTCTGAATCCCTCAACTCAGAAATCCCTCTCGGTTGCATGCCATAAACAATCTGAAATGGACTCTTCCCTGTGCTTCTGTTTACTGAGTCATTATAAGCAAACTCCACCTATGGTAATATGTTGTACCACTGGCTGTGGTGTTCTGTCACCAAGCTCCTTAGTAAGTCTCCTAGACTTTCGTTCACAACTTCTGTCTGTCCGTCCATCTGAGGATGATAAGCTGAACTAAATGACAAGTTAGTTCCCAGCTTCTTCCACAATGTCCTCCAGAAGTGTCCTACGAACTTTGTATCTCTATCCGAAACTATGCTCCTTGGTAAGCCGTGAAGTTGAATGACTTCTTTGAAAAACAGGTTCGCAATGTGAGTTGCATCGCTGGTTTTTTGACATGGAATGAAATGTGCCATTTTGGAAAATCTATCCAGAACCACAAAGATTGAGTCAAACCCTCTTTGTGTCCTTGGCAACCCCAATATGAAATCCATGCTGATTTCATCGCACGGCTTCTCAGGTATGGGAAATGGTTGATAAAAACCTACATTCTACCTCTTTCAATTCGAATGCTGACAAATTCTGCACTTGTCCACAAATCCCTTGACTTCTGCTCACATTCCTGGCCAAAAGTATGACTCATTCATATTTGCGAATGTTTTTTCATGACCGAAATGTCCGACCAATCCTCCACTGTGTTTCTCCTTCAACAAATTCTCCCTCATGGAGCATTTTGGAATACAAAGTTGATTGCCCTTAAACAACAATCCTTCCTGGATCATGTATTCTTCCCATTTGCTTATATCTCTAAGAACTAGATTCTCAGATGCTTCATACGCCCCCTTAAAATATGGATCATCTACGTACATGCCCCTGAGATCATCAAAACCCAACGTTTTGACTCTAAACTCCTGCAATAGCAAACACTTCCTGCTCAAAGCATCAACAACTTTGTTAACAATACCAGAAATATGTTTAACCACAAAAGTGAAATTTTTCATATACTCAACTCACTTAACATGTCTCTGATTCAACTTTTCCTGTTGAGTCACAAATTGCAATTGTATGATTGTCCCTGTATAAGACAAACTCCTTGGGAATCAAGTAGTGTCTCCATTTCTTCAATGCTTGAATAATAGCATAAAATTCCTTATCATACGTGGAGTATTTCACTTTCGCTTCATTCATCTTCTTGCTGAAATATGCTATTGGCCTGTCTTCTTGACTCAATACTGCCCCTATTGCAAACCCACTTGCATCGCATTTCACTTGAAATGTCTTTTGGAAATCCGACAACACCAAAATTGGTTGTTCTGTGATCTTCCTCTTCAACAAATTGAATCTTTTCTCAGCCTCCTCTGTCCAGTGAAAATATTTGTGTCTCTTCTTCACCGTGTCCATCATTGGTGCACTAGATCCACTGAAATTCCTGATGAATTTTCGGTAGAAACTAGCCAATCCATGAAAACTTCTCACCTCAAAGATATTTTTCGATGACGGCCAATTCTTGATTACCTCCACCTTATCTGGATCCATCCTCAACTTATCTGTAGAAATGAAAAACCCCAAATAAATGATCTCTGTCTTCATGAACGAGGACTTTTTCATATTTATCAACAACTTCTCCTGTTGTAGCCTCTTCATCACTATAGCCAAATGCTTCAAGTGTTCATCCTTTGTTCTGCTGAAAATCAATATATCATCAAGATATACGATAACACATTTTCCAATGAAATCCTTCAGGACTTCATTCATCAATCTCATGAAAGTACTCGGTGCATTTGTTAAGACAAACGACATAACAAGCCATTCATACAACCCTTCATTAGTCTTGAATGTTGTCTTCCATTCATCACCTTCTCTCATACGAATCTGGTGATATCCACTCTTCAAATCAATCTTCGAAAGAAAAAAATTCCCCACTCAAGCAATCCATCAGATCATCCATCCTTGGCAATGGAAATCTATACCTGATAGTTATCTTGTCGATCTCCCTCGAGTCAGTACACATCCTCCAGCCTCCGTCTTTCTTTGGACTGAGTACTGTTGGAACAACACATGGACTCAATCTTTCTCTGACCAACCCTTTGTCCATCAAATCATGGACTTGTCTTTTGACCTCTTTATTCTCTTGCGGCGTCAACCTATACGCAACTTTGTTTGGAAAACTAGCTCCCGGTATGAGATCGATATGATGACTCACGCATCTGATCGGTGGCAACGAATGAGGTAGTTCGTCCACTACTATGTCAGCGAACTCTTCCAACAATTCCTGAACCTCTTCTGGTAAACCATCTACTTTTGTATGGGCTAAGACAATCTTCGGCTTCCTGACCACAATGAATTGCGGTTCCTCCTTCTTCTTAACCTCTGTAAGAAGTTCCTTCCCACTTATGAGAAGTACAGTATTACTTCAGGTTTCACCTCCTTATCCTTGATTGGAAGTAACATGTGAGTTCTCCCATTCTTCTCTAGGGTGTATGTGTTCATCCTCCCATCATGAATCACATTTTTGTCATATTTCCATGGTCTACCCAACAATAGATGACAAACATCCATAGGAATAACATCACACAAGATCTTATCATTATATCCTCCTATATTAAATTCAACTAAACACTGTTTAGTGACAGTTACCTAATGTCCTTTTTGTAGCCACAAAACTCTGTATGGGCTTGGATGTTCAATCATCTCCAGCTCCAACTTATCTACCCTCTCTGTAGAAACAAGATTATCTATGCTTCCACTGCCCACAATGACTTTGCATACCCTGTCCTTGGTCTTGCAAGCAGTCCGATTTTTTTTTTTCTTTGGGCTGAACTTTCCACCTCCTTCTCTGGTGTCAAAATAGCTTTTCGCATCATCAGTGATCTTCCGCCTTCAGCATCCTTTGCCTCAACATTTCGCCTTTGTGCTTCATAAATGTGAGCTTCTCCTTCCTCTTTCTTCTTATCTAGACATTCATAATATTTGTTTCCATTCTTTCAGCATGTGAAGCACTTTATCACTCCACCTTTTCCTCTTCCTCTACCTTTGGTACAAGGAATCATATTATTATCAGCATACTCTCCTTTCGGATCAATATACTACCCTCGTTGTTCAACGTATTTCCCTCATTGTTCAGCGTATTTCCCTCACTGTGAGCTTCCACCTCTCTCAGTTCGAGTCTGAGGTTTCTTCCACTCTTCCTTGGGCTTCTGATTTCTTTCCTGGACAACTGACTTGCCCCTGGGTTGACTTCTTCCTTGCCCTCTCTGACCCTACTTTCAACGTAGCTTCTCTTCAGCTTTTAGAGCCATTTGATAAGAATCTTCCACCATTTGGATGGTCAACATACTTATCTCATCTTTAATGTCGTATCTCAGGCTATTTATGTACCTAGCAACCTTTTCATCGTTGCTTTCATGATGACCTGCCCTGATGTTCAGTCTGTAGAACTCTTCAGTGTATTCCTTCACTGACATCAACTTCTGTCTCAGGTTCTGCATCCTCCTGAACAAAGTAATTTGATAATCTTTGGGGATGAATTTCTCTTTCATCTTTGCGATCATCTTGTCCCAGCTTTTGATTTTATACTTGCCTTGGCAACGCCTGTCAGCTTGTAGTTCATCCCACCACAATGCTGCATGTCCTTTTAATCTCGTGACAACATGCTTGACCTTCTTGTCTTCTTCAACATATTCATAGTCAAAGTATGTGTCTAGATCTCTAATCCAGTCTAGAATCTCTTCTACATCCATATTTCCCTCATAAACTGGAATGTCCATCTTTGCCCATACGTCCATTCTTGCAATGGCTTTAAGCAAGCGTTCATTTGCTGCATCTTCTCCTGTGACTTCTTCTTCTCCATGTCCAGCTTCATCTTCACTTTCAGAATCACTAAGATCCCCAGCACCGACTGTATGCTTCTGTGATGTCTCCATGTCTTCAAATCTGGCGCGTAAGTCACGTATCTCTCTCTCCATCTCTGGATTTTGCATCTGCCTACCCCTTCTTCTTGGAATTTCCCTTTCCTCTTGCAGATCGGGTGGTTGTCTATCTCTTCTCCTTGGTGGCATGGTGAATCTTCCTTTTCCCTGCTACAGAAAGAAAAGAAAACTTTCTGGGCTCTGATACTAGACCTGATGCAACCTTCCCCAACCTGCGAGTCAGAAGGTCCACGCTACACAGGATCATTCTTCTCTCCTTGGCCCAAAGAGATCCCGATCATCTCTTCTATTTTCCTTTCGGAAAATATACACCCATAGAAAAACCTCGTGGGATTCCTCCCTTCGCACTTCGGGAGATCGGACTTCGTGATTTCGTGAATCCTGTAGTCAAGTGTCTTGTTGCTCAGACCCCCGAATCCCGAAACTCCGATATCAACTCTGGTTTTTCGGCTTTCGTGAGTTCACGAGTTACGATTCATACAACTGTATCCCATGAACCCAAAAATCTCGATGCTATATTCCCCGAAATCCTGAAATGTCAAACTCTGACACATTTCTCGGCGCTGGCCCCACAACTAGACTTCTCGTCATTTCGGGACTTCGCACTTCGCGAGTTCGCGAGTCCTGATGATAGGCTTTCGGGACTTCGACTCACGAAACTCCGAAATGGTCAATGGGGTTGATTTCTATGTCAATAGTGTGCCACCTGTCTTCCTCGCTAGCTTCTATGGTCCCAGACATACACATTTCTTCGCCTTTTGCGACTTCACGCTTCGCGATTTCGTGAACTTTGATACCAAGACTTCGGCCCTTCAACTCACAAAATCCTGAGAAGCGATTTAGCGAGTGATCCAACGGCCCCTGGCTTACTTGGATCAATGGTTCTACTTCTTCTAAGCTTGAACTCCTAGAATAGCCTCCGTAACTTTCCTACTACTTTGCGAAATCTGACGACTCGCGGGACTTCGCGAATTCTCAATGGAGAATTTTGACCGTCCAATGTCTCCTTAGCAATTCTTGCAAAATGAGCCAAGTATTCCTCTGTGAAACTTGTCCACCTGCGGCACAAACTTGCGACACCTTCTAACACTTCAATACACCAACTTCTTGTGCTCCTCTTGATGATTACTCGAAGGTCCTATACCTCCTGATCTTTTTCTCAGCTTCGAGTCTTAAAGAATACTCTTGCATGCACACCTTGCGGCATCCTTCAAACACTCCAAGTGTTGAACTCTTTCTGACTCCGCGCACTCCTTGCAGCAACAGTCCTTCAATAGCTTCTCAGTTTTCAAACCCTGAATTCAAGCTTGGTCTGTGCACTCCTTGCACGACTCCTGTGTCTAACTGCACTTCTGTGAGAATGAGAACAATACTCATCCTATCTAAGCCTTTCAGAGACAAATCTATGAACCCTTTGTCAACGCACTCCTTCCAGACAATTCAACTGCAGTCCTTGTAGGAATCCTTGCTCAGATAGAGAAACAATTGAAACTCATTTCTACTCCCTCTCAGATTTCAAACTCAAAACATGAAATCATATACACAGCACATAAAGCAAATGTGTAACAGGAAGTAAACATCTATGAGCATGATATTCAACATACATACACAGAGAACAAATACGATGCCATGAATTTGAATCAAAACTTTCTCTATTAATTGAAATCTCTATAAATGGGTGTTTTCACACAGCTCTCTGCTCTCTTTTCTTCTATGCCCTTCATAATAATGTTACAATACACAATGAGGGTGTCTATATCCCATTTCCCTCTTGCACTCTAAAATTGTCTAATCTAAACATTCAATTCTATCTACCTTCCTTAACTACTATAAATGCCTTCTACCTACTTTAGACGAAAGCGAGACACTCATGGTCTGATTACAATCTTACAAGTGTGCCTTCATTTAATTGTTTCATTAATATTTCATAATGTTTTCAAAATTTGCGCTAGGCACTTTTCCAGTTGTCTTTTGTCTCCGTGCTGGCTCACTTGAGATGCTCCTGCATCAACCTGGAACCTCCACAGCTTCCCCAGATGTTTTTCGTGGAGCCATGGTATGGAACCTTGCAATTAGAAACCCTGTCACAAGAATAAAAGCATAGACGAAGGTTATCTTGGTAAAACTGGCTCTACGCAAATTAGAAAGCAAACATAAGATAATGATTGAAACCTCTATGATTTGAGCACTTAATATTGTGTGAGTCTTTTTTGTAAGCTTGTTTAAAACATTTAATAGAAAGATTTAGAAATAAAACAGGATCTTATTATCAATCATTTCACTGAAATTATAATAAATGCCATAAATTTTTGAAAAATTGTGACTCGGGAGGATCATAATAACATTTAATTTTTAGTCCATAGGTTTGTACGAGTTGGAGGTTGTTTAAAGTGTTAATTTATCCAGTTCATCCTTTTGATTAAGTGTGTTTAGTCCTTAATCCCCCTTTCGGCGTTCGCAGCATCAGGTGATTTTACCCTTAGTCTTCAAGCCACGAACCTCGAGATAGCGATAGCGCAATTTTGTAAATTAACTGTGATCTAGATTAGGATTTAAAAAACCATGATTAATTTATGAATATTGAAACTTCAAGGATCAGAGCCACAAAGGTGTCATTCTATGAGGTAGAAATCGCTGAGTCGGGAAATTGCGATAAAGATTACCACCGCTTAAAAATATCGGCACTCCGTCATTTACCAGATTGAATTAACATGACTTCACAAATTCTCATGTCAGAGGTTTGAAGGATACTCAACATATGACCCCCACGATGCGAGAACACAAGGTAAATAAAAAGGTGATTAAGACCAAACCAACTATTCTCCATTTTGCACGTCAGGGTACTAGGGATTTGGAAGGTATAACCGTAAGATCTACGAGGTCTGGAAATACAATTGTTTTAGGCTTAAGTGTATCATTTCATTACTTAGAAAGTAGGCGGCTCCAACCTTGATAACTAGATTATTCAAAAAAAGACAAGTGTTTCCAACACCAACCTCGTTTTAAAGCGGTCTTAGGGATGCCATCCTATTAATCCGTAAATGGCGATACCCTAATCACAAATCGATCTTTGAAAACATCGTCACACCCTTCATCTGATTGAATATATCATCAATCCTCGGAAGAAGATACTAATTAATGATCGTTGCCTTGTTTAAATGAAGGTAGTCAATGTAGAGTCTCCATGACCCATCCTTCTTTCGTATGCACCCCACGGTGACACACTTGGACGTATAAGTCCCAGGTCTAGCAACTCCTTCAGTTTCTTTCTCAACTCTTGCAACTCCGGGGTCAACATCCGATAAGGCGTTCTCGCTATTGGTTCAGTCCCCATTTTTAGGTCTATGGTAAACTCCAACTCCCTCTCTAGCGGCATCCCAGGTAAATCCTCTGGAAAGATGTCTGCAAACTCTCTCACCATGGGAAGGTGTTCTAGACCTTCCGCTACTCCTTTATCATTTAACTCAAGGATCTCATAAAGATTACATCCCTTGCACCTTCTCTTCCGTAGCTACAAGGAAGAGATGAACCTCAGGGGAACTCCATGGTTTCATCCTACAATCACGCGTCCTTGTCCCTCATCATCAACCAAGCTCAATTGTTTCCTCTTACAGTTGATTATCCCCTCATGTGATTCCAACTAGTCCATACCAATCATAGTGTCATAAGATCGTAAGATTGTGACGTACAGGTTAGCCCTGGTGACAAGCTCTCCCAGGTTAAGGGTACAACCCGTAATATTTCCTCCAACCTTTTGTTTGGCTCCCAAAGCCATCTCTACAAAGCTAAACTCATCTTGTTTGAATGCCTTTACCTTAATCCTTTTTAGCACTGCACCAAAAATGAAGCTCTCAGTAGCACTAAGATCTATCAAAATACTAAGGGTCTGGTCAGCAAAGGTAGCTAACATCTTGAGCACAATCGACTGGTGCTCTTCTTGGCAGTTATTTACCAATGCATGAATCCGATGGGCCTTGACCAAATATCCCACGATAGTGGGTCCGTTTGATCCAGATTCTCTAGTCCTCTCCACTGGGCAGTCGCACTGGTAGTGTGGCTCCCCACAAGTCCAACACCTATTCTTTGGTCCAGTACTCTTGGTACCCAAAGTAGAAGCAGACGGCCAACCAGCCTGTAATCCTGGTTTGTTCTTCTAAACAGGCATAAACTACCACTGTTGTAGTCGACACTACTATTGATTTTTTTGTCCCCAATAAGGTGTCCGTTGTTGAGGCGATGGTCACCGAGGTGTAGTGAAATTGGATCCTCTCTAGAAACCACAATACCCTAGCATTTGTCTAGCTAGTGTCTAATGTTGTTGCATGCCAGATGACACCTACCTTTCTAGTCTTGCTAGAGTCCTACTATGACCCTCGCTGATAAGCTCCTCGTCTACTATGAGGGCCTTTTGGATGAAATCATGCAAGTTTTGAGGCATCATAATCCTAACCCTTTCATTTATGCTGACATTAAGGCCGAAAAATAACCTGTCGAATTTAAGTTTCTCAGTATTAAGGTACGGAGCATATCGAAGAAACTCCATAAACGAGCCTCATACTCGGTCACCGTATGATTTCCCTGTCGTAAGGCACCGAACTCATTGATTTTATTCTCAATGCATTCCTCTGATAGGTACCTCTCTCGAAACCGTTCTTTGAATAGTTCCCATGACACATTTTTGATAGTCCTATTCAAAGCAATAGGAGAGCCTTCCACCATAGAAGAGAGCTCCCCTTCAGTTGAAATACTGCCATGCGGACATTCAAGTTGGGGGTATAGTTGCGAAGTGAAAATATCATCACCAAAATCTCCAACCATCCTCGGTGGTTGTGCCATCCGGGACACCAAAGAGATCGGGAAAAAGTCCTTCTTGAGTTCACGGTGAAAGCTAATGGCATGGGCTATGTGCACTGTGGACCCTCAGGGGTATAGGCTCCCTGGCCTCTTCTCAATACAGATGGTGGATCAAGGCCTATGACAATCTATAGAAGGGCCTTTTCATACCATTGTCATCCCTTACCACCTTCGAATCTATCCCAAGTATTTTTTCTTCCCCTTGGGGTTAGACTCCGAGGGCGGGGGAACTGGAGGTGTCAGACCTCATTCTACGGCACCACATTGCGAACCTTTGTGGTGTCCTCTAATCGATATCACTGGAAGGATGTGTTGAATTTTTTAATTAGTGCTAGGTTAAAACTCAAGGGTTTACTGCAATGGAAAGCCTGATGATCCACAGTCACAGGGTTGAACTGACTCTGATACCATATGTAACGACCCTTTTCTTCACAACTACAAGTGAAGCAGAAAGTGTATTTTTTTTTTTAAAATAGGACTACAACAACGATTACAACTAAACAACACATCTGACGATGAGCACCACGCCCGTAGAATAGGCAACAGACAACTATGAGTTTATGCTCTGGCACAAAAGCAACTGAGCAAAACATGAATAAAACAACAAGGACAAATGGCTACCCACATGACACAAACATGACCATGCCTACAAGCTAAGGGACAACATCCCCATCCAAACACAAAGACATTGATGACCAATGAATAGAACTTCAAGGCGCGTGAACCAAACGCATCAAGGCGTTGCAGCTCAAGTGCTACAACAACTTACAATGATCAACAATACTCACACGAGAGCATAGACTCTACCCATGATATCATACACCTCTATCCAATAGGGCACGAAATGATCCCCTTATCACGGATCATGTCGTCACAAGGTGATAGGCATGACTGTAACCATGGCGCAACAACATATCTAGACCAATCACCCACAAAAGAAATCAACACGCTAGGAGACCGAATTAACTGTCAACACATGATGACTGACCCTAGGCACCCAATAGAAAAGTCAACAAGACGCAAGGGAAAATGATTACTAAGGCATTTATACAACACACTAAATTTCTTGCGCAACCAATTCTATTGCAAAAACACCTTAAACGGTGGGTAAAATAATTACTATCAACAATTAGCTCATTGTAACTATTTTCCCATGCCAATATCAGAAAAGTATTTTCCTAAGGAGGAATTTTTCTAACCTTTAAACAAAGACAAAAATAAAATTGCTATCTATTAATTAGGTCGTTGTCTAATTACTTGTTTTCTAAGTATACAAAAAAATGGCAATACCTTTTAGATAAGAAAAAGATGGGACATTACAGATCTAGTAAAATTGAATTCAAAGTGTTTTAAATTCAGAAATGAATATCTCAACTTTATTTTAGTTATTACTAAGTTATTAAATACTAATTAATAGTTATTATGAAGTATGTACTACTTGCTACTCAATATATATTGATAACTCATCAATCATATCCTCTTCAATTAAAACAAATAGATTAAATAGATAGAATATATAAAATAGATCAAATATGAGAATAGAAATAGGATACATACTCCAACGTTATCAATGGATAAAACGCAGACCAAAATGTAAGTTCACAATCCAACAATGTAATAATTAGTTGTAGATATATCTCAGTGTTGAATTTGCCATGAAATTATCTCTCTACGTGAATAACATTATATTAATTTGTTGGGTAGTAGCATTAAATTAGTTCGTTATAATATTTCTATCCTAAAATGAATTTCTCCATCCGTTAACATTAGATATTCATTGTCATAATACCTATAAAACCCCATTGTCATTCTCCCCCATTACATGCTTCCACTGCCAGTACACCTACCAAAACGTTGCCATCACACGCTTCCATTTCACCTGCCATTACACACTGCCTTTTCACATGCCAAAATGCAATGGTTTCCCCAGAAAAACACTTCTCGAACACTAGTGGAGAAGCATCCATTACCTAGAAACTACGCAGTCCAATTTTTAATGAAGACGCATTGAAAAATGCACTACAGTATAGTAAAGAGGTATGAGTTTGGTGTCAAAGGAACTGGTAAAATCAGAGTAAAGAATTATTAAAACTAAGCATAGAATGTGAACTCAAAAGGTTAGGTAAGTTCGAGGTCATCGGAGCAGGTAAGGTAGTTGGGATATTTTCCAGGAAATCTTTGTGTCAATGAGAGAATTAAAAATAACAATATAAGTACTTGGGCGTATTTTAAGGCAATTACAAACCCAATTTATTGAATATAATCTTGTGCATGTAATCAAGGAAACACCGATAAAATATGCATTTTTGGGCATAAAAATAAGCCTATTGTTTGATATGACTGTCTTTTAACCATAGATAACCATAACACTGTTTAAAAAAAAAAAAGTTGCCGTAAAAGTGAGATCTCAATACCAAAATTTTAATCAAGGAAAAACAATAACACCGATAGTCACTTGATAACAATGAAATCACAGATGCATAGGGAGCAACATTCAAAGCCAATCGCTAGACAAAAATCGCAGGCAAAGGATGAATTGGCCATCAAAATTAAAGTGTTTCTAAGTGGAAAACACAGACTCTATGCACACAGAATCATTCCCTATCTGTACAGATTAAAAACGCAGTAAAAATTGCTCTCAAAAAAATATAATAGATCTCAGTTAAGGAGAGGGAGAAATGAATACAATGTTTGAAGGTTCGATCATAGTCACTAATAGAAAAAAGGGCAGGTGGTCATACAATCGGTTACTATAAATCATAGAGAAGAAGATAATCAATATGTAGAGGGTTATAAAATGTAGAGCCCAAATACAACATAGAGATCAAATGCAGTTGTGTTATAAAACGTAGAGAGTATTATCGCCAGGAAGTGCATTAAACACAAAGCTCAACTATCCAGGGATATAATAAAACACAGAGTCAGAAATTTAGGGGATAGGAATGATAACAATGGTGGAATTACTCAACATAAGAAGGTGCAATAACTATCAATCAACCAAGAACAATCAACAAGGGGTAGACAACTGACAACCATCCTTCGCTCATCATCCAGGCACAGAAAAGCAGGGCATTAGAATCTCTAGGTCATTGTGCATCAAAGTGACGATCGTTGATTCGGCTCTTGACCAATTTCCTAGGTGTGGACTCACGAATTAGGGATGAGGATGAAGTAGAAAGAACAACTCTTCACAACAATGAACAAAACAAAAGGGACAGTCACAACATTCAGGGATCGAATGCCAAGGGAATCAAGTCGAGTAGCGAGCTTAAGGCTATGGGGAATTTAATTCTCAGTTGAAATGTTAAGTCAAACATTTTCTTTACCCAATTAAAAATACAGAATTGAAAGCGTAAGGTATAATAATAATCTACCATGCAGAATCAAGTAAACATACCGTATCCCAATTCATCCGCTCTGAGTCATTGTCACGGACGCTCCATGTAACTCCTGCTTTCCGACAGCTGAGACTTCACCAGTACCTCCCACCAATGCTAGGGGTACTCTTCTTCCCCCTTATCCCCCCGATCCGCAAAGGGGCCACACACACTAAACCAGAGAACATATAGCTCCCATATCACCTTACAAGGCTAAGCTACCACTCCTCACCGAGCTAGGTATCCCAACTCCCACAAGCTAAGTCAATCAAGTCTGAAATTCTACATCTTAACGTTATGCATCATGACAGATATCCATCATCCTCCTCCTCCCTCCTTTATAAGAGTTTCCAAGTCATTCTCTTTCCCAAAATCACATTTAATTTATTGTTCAATAATTTAATTCATAAAAATCCTCCCCGTACATGTGTCACCCATCCCCTTCATTGCACCATAAATTAATTTATCAATCAATTGATTACTCCTATTTCCCTCACCCACCTAAAAGAATTCCTAGAATCTCTCCTAGGTGTCCCCATATTCCCTTACACATTTTAATGACTTACCTCCTTACTAATTCACTAGTTGAGTTCAATTTAGGAAGTTCTTAATGGAAATATACCTTACTAAGTTATTCATTGTTATTTTTCCTTATGTTTCGCTTTCTCATTATGTTTCCCCCTTTTTCTCTTAGTTTCCTAATTCTTTTAAATTTCCCTCTTTCCCTTTTTATCTAAAACCTGAATTAGCAATTGTAAGAAATTACCCCCTTTTCTTTTTAATTAATACATTTTAACTAGTATGTGTTACAAAACAATCATTTCCCTTTTAAAATTTTAAATCCCTCAATAATTTTA
>SNQJ01S0176436.1:0-19960 GCA_010110895.2 Picea sitchensis | reverse complement strand
TGCAATGAATGGTTCACAGATCCCAATATGTCCATCCCTATCCAAAAAATTCAATAGGATTCAAATGCATATACAGGATACACTTAGTATAATGATGAGATCTAGTATAAAGAATGTCTATATTTTATCAAATACTCCAACTTTAAATTGACTATGCTTTTTGAACTCCTTGCATCACCAATAGAATGTCATTTTGAATTTCATAAAACATATGAATAAATCAAACATTCATTCTTATGGGAAGGCATGAAGAAGGACATCCACGCTTTTGTGGATGAATGCAATATTTTCTAATTCCTTAAGGGAGAAATAGTGAGAACTCTAGGAAAACTACAACCTTTAACTATCATACATGTTGTATGAACAAACATTTCTATGGACTTCATTCCCAAATATGGAAATAAATCTATCATCATGATTGTGGTTGATTTAATTTCCAAATATGTTAATTTTTTTTCCCTCCAACACCCTTTTAAAGCTTCCATGGTAACTCAAGTATTCAGGAATAATATATTCAAACTACATGGTATGCCACAATCTATTGCCATAGAATGTGATCCCAATTTCACTAGCAACTTCTGGCAAGAATTGTTTAAGCTCCAGGAAACTCAATTGAATCTCAACACTACCTATCACCTAGAGGTTGATGGTTATACTGAAGCCATTACCAAGTATTTGGAATCCTATTTGAGATTCTTTAATTTTGAATGATAATCCCAATGGGTTCAATGGTTCACCCTAACAAAATGGTAGTACAATACAACTTATAATGGTCCCACTCACATAACCCCCTTTGAGTTTTTCTATGGACAAAATCTTCCTTCAATATGATCTTACTTACTGGGCATATCTAAGTTATAATAGGTCAACAAAACCCTTACCACTAAGGTCAATATTCTCCACACTCTCAAAGATAATCTAGTCATGGATTAGAATCATATGAAGAAATAGGTTGATCAACATCACTCTAAATTCCATTTTGAAGAAGGGGATCATGTGTTTCTTCATTTGCAACCATACAATAAGACCTCCCTTAATTACTACCACTGCCAGAAGCTTGTTCTAAAATTGTATGGACCCTACAATATTCTCAAGAGTATTGGGATGGTGGATTACGAATTAGAACTTCTAAGCAGCTCTAAAATCCATCTCGTCTTTCATGTCTCTTACTAATAGAAATTCGTTGGATCTAATTTCCATGTTCAAACTAATTATCTTGAATTGGATGAAAAAGGCTTGATTTGGTTGTAGCTTGAGGCCATCCTTGAAAAATGAGAGTGTCATCTCCATAAGGGAACTATTAAGGAAGTCCCAATCTAATGGAAGTCAAAACTAGAGGATGCTACATGAGAACCAACAACTATTCTGCAACACTTCCCTCATCTCCACCCTTGAGGACAATGCTTATTTTTAAGGAGGTGGGCATGTGAGGGTCCTAACCTCCCTAAACCCCTAATTATGTAGATAGGTTACTATGTATTGATATGTATGGAGGACATCACTAGTAAATAAGTCCCATGTAGTACTGTGAAAAAAATTATTGTAAGAATTCTTACTAGAAGGTTCCACCTGTAGTGGCCCCACTACTAAAACCAACAATTTAAAATTTTATGATACCAATTAAATCAAATGTATGCATGATAAAAATTCCCATGAAGTTGACAAAAAATTTAAAACATTAATGCAACTAAATTAACATTCACATGACATCATATAAATCCTTAAAACTTAGAGTTTATGCACAACAATTAAATCCCATAAATAAGAACACAAAAATAGAGATAAAAACACTTATCTTTTATCAACAAATGTGAAAATAGATGAAGATGATGGACATCCCACCCAACTATAAATTTTATTCTCCAAATATCAACAAAAAATCACCCACGAGATGGGTCTATGAATCTGCAATAAAGGGTGTCTCTCTATTGTCCACTCATAACCCAACAAAACCCACAACAAGCCAATTTTTCCTATAGTTATCCCAATCCACCAAATCTCTTTCCCTTAACCTACAAAACCTAAGTAATGGGATCCCCCTTCAATGCACACAGTCCCTCAAGCCTTCTCACTTTCCTCCAGGGCTCTATCATAGTTTGGGTAGGAATCTCTCTTGTCGGGGACTTCGGGGATGTCTATTGCAAAAAACAAATCTCACAACAACAAGCTCACTTGTTGCTAGGGTAATCCCCTACACAGATCTCACTCTATGGACCTAAAAACCTAATTCTTTATGAATTTACAACTCCAACAATTTTCCGCACATGCCCACTATGGATTCCTTCAAGCTCTAGTACTCCGTTGTCCTTTGCTATCCTAAGAACTGCATGTAAAAATTTTCTATACTACCCATTAAAATTTTCCTTTTTCCCATGCATGTTGACTCTCACATTCTCCATTATTGATTGTACTCAACCTCCATGCTCTCATAACTATGGGATGAGATTTTTCTCACCAACCCTCTTGCACATGTGTAATGATTGGGGATTTTGTACACTTAAAAAAGGAAAATAACAGGTTTATACACAACAATAATTTTAGAAAGTGGGTTGGGATTAATACACATTTATACCTTCCCCTCTCTTGTGGAAACTAAGCCCCCATTACTCCTTCCATGTCCATATTGTAGCCTAAATCACATTTTCTTTTATTATTATGATATATAATGTTTACATATTAAATCACTTGTCCCATGGCCATATATCGTATTTACATTATAAATTTCTAAACCAGGGATTAAAAATGGGGATGTTATATGACCAACTAGAAAGTTCCTTCTCTATAATGTTCACAGGAGGTAGAAATCACAATATATAGATCCAGAAGCATTGTAAAAGATGTGCTTCAAATCATTTGTATTCTGAGCTTTTTTCTATTGGAGGTTTCCCCCTCAAAGAAGCATGTGAGCATTGCATCCATATCAATAAAGGTATAATATTTTGGTTCATATTGTCTATTGTGTTTGAATATTTATTTATTTCAGTAGTAGATCTAAGTAATATCTGTAATTTCTTCTCTAAATATTTTTTATTGGCACATCACCTGCCAATATAGGAGATGTTGGTTCCAATACTTTAGATGTTTATTTCCAATTACTAATATATAGGTTTCTAATATTATTTTTTGGTAACATTAATTTGGATTTTTTAACAAGGTCCTCATCGATAACATGAAAAAATTAACAAGTTTCCAATTAATTCATTAATATATTAATTAATTCATCCAGAAGACATCTTTTTTAAATCAAGTTGACCTCTATGCATGTTCAAAAATTTTGATGGGTGTAACAACCCCATCGTTGCGACTACAAGCGACACAAGCAATTGAATTTTTTTTGAAGCAGGGCAGCAAAATCGATAAAAGTTAAACAACACAACTTGACGACGAACACAACTTACACATTCAGGCAACAAACAACTATGACACAACATACTAGAACATCATGCAAACGAATGAATCATGCGATAAATAATAGGCAAACAAACGACTACCCGCCCGACACAAGGAATTCGACGCCTACAAGCTAAAGGGAAACACAAATAATCCTGACACAATGGCCTGACGAACAGTAACTAGAAAACCTCTACAGCGTGCAAACCCAATGCATTGAGGCGTTACAGAACCAAGTACCAACATGAATTACAACGACCACACTCCCACATTGGGAAGCACAATACTCTGGACAAATTGTCATTCGCACCTATCCATAAGGGTGCGCAATGATCCCCTCATCAGGAATCATGTCGTCACATGGCGATACGCATGACAGTATCCAAGGTTCAAAAGACACATCTAGCCCGTATTAATTGTCAACCAAGGGACGAAAACCCTAGCACCCAATCGACAAGAAAACAAGACGCGAGGGAACTAAAGACTATGACATTTATACAACACATTAAAATAATTATTATCAACAATTAGTTCATTGTAGTTGTTTTCCAATACCAATATCATATGCATATCTTCCTAAGGAGGAATGTGTTATCTTGTAAACTAAAATAAATATGAAACATGTCTTTTAAAGAAACAAAACAAAAGTCCTTTAAAACTGAAAATGCTATCTTTAAACTGAGACAATACAATAAAATTGTTATCTAAGAAACGCATTTAAAATCACTATCTATATAATCTATAAGTCAATATCACTGTAAATGTTGTATTTATTATTGTATTTATTGATAGTTACCACTCTAGTTAATGATGATCACTATCAACAACAAGACATATCACTGCCTACCATAGATTACTGTCTAAACAGGGGGTTACTGAATTTAGGATACATCACAGAGTATTCGACATTGTTGTCTACTAAAGAATGTTATTACTATTTTAGGGAAGGATTGCGGTCAACAACCACCATGCTGTCAACAAAGAGGTGATGTATACGTTATTGTTGTCGAAGAATTGTTGTTCATTAAGGGATTAACAATTATAAATATAGAAAACGTTGTCCTTTAATCAAGGAAATAACCAAAATCGATGTCTAAAAGTATAGCTATCTAGAATTCAATGAAATAACAACATAGCTATCTAAAGGAACGTCGGTAAAAAACTAAAAAGTGAAATCGCATAAAAGGTAAAACGTTGTCAACAAAAACGGTTGTATGGGGAAGAAGTTGTCGTCCAACACTAATATTATGGTCTACAATATTATTGTTGACTTTTGTAAATGGTTGTCTAGCATTGATAAGCTGCCTAACCAAGTATCGTTTCCACTAAATAAACACAGAGTCAAACCATGTTATTGTTTATTAAAAGGTCACTGCATCAATCGCAGTAAGGGTGAGGGTAAGTGTGTTTCAACCCTGGGTGAAAATGCCAAGAAGGGGTTGTGTAAAAACACCAGAAAAGGCTGTCTAGCAACAAATGATATGGCTGGAAAAAAACGGGGTGAATCATTATGGATTTTTGTGTAATCCTCATGGAATGCTGAGTGAATAGCTCAGAAATACATTGTGTAAATCGCTATAAAAAGGAATGAATCGTTGTCCAATATTTTAAGGGAAATCGTTGAGTTTAGAGATGATAAAGCTGAGTATTCACATACATCGTGGAGTTAACTTAAGATATTCAATAGTGATGTCATAACATGTAAACGCGGCCAATAAATATTAAATTCGTTGAGTATTATATATATATATATATATATATATTACTATTGGTGTGGAAACCATGTACACCATCATTGTCTATATTAATAATGAAGTGATAATCGACCAGTCACAGTTATGAATAGATTCATTGTACAACATCGCCGTGTTTGGAGGAAGGAGAGTACAGTTGTATAAATCGTGTTGTGTAAAATTGTGTGTATAAATCGTTGTATATAATTTCGCTATCCATTAATGCTATCAATACAATCGTTGTGATATGAGTGTGAATTGGTGGACACACCTACCACACTTAGGGAATTGTAGCGAATGAGTGTGGACTCTTTTCCCAAAACTTCCTACTTGCACAAAAACTCATCAATTAGCATTCAACATTTATTCATTACCCATTATTTGTCATTTATAACCAATTAGATGTGAACTTATATCAGCAACATAAATATAACCTTCAACAAGTCATCACAATAAATAACAAAAGGAACACCAGATGTATGTATAATTTTCTTTTCATTACGGACTAAAATCCTTGGGCTTTATGACAGCTCTTGAGTACAACTCTACAAGACACCAGCTCTATATGCAAGACTCAGCTTGCATTCTCATCAGCAATAGGGCAACAATCCTCCATGAGATATCAAATACTTACCATAAACAAGAGCATCAACCATGCCAACACATTGCCAAAACAAGGCATGTTATGCACCAACTGTAATCAACGTACCATGTAAAGTGCGTCAACCATGGTACAAGTATACCAATCATGTGTCAACCAGGTCATCAACAAACTCAGCAATATTCCTGCTTATCATCTTCCTGCACACCTCATGTATGTACCAACTCATCAACTAACATACCAACCTTATTTTCAACGTGTACCTCCAACCAAAAGCCCTCATCAATTTCATCATGAAATTGATCTTGTGACTCTAGGAAATAGACCTGGTGTATCGATCACATTTCTTCAAACCTTCATTAACTTTAACGAAAAGCAAGAAACTAGGTTACCATCCAGGCTTTCATTAGTCTCACATACCTAGTTTTTGGATTAGTCAACAACCCTAACTTGAAGTAATCATAGCTTTTAACATGTAATGTATAAGAGACCTGAGGCAGTACACAATGAACTTCGGTGTGTTTTATGCAATTTCTCCAAGTGGCACTGCTTGGAACCTCTCAGAAAAGGAGTTATAGCAAAATGGCATACCTTCTTTGGTCCGGCATTAGAGAGCGTCCTTATAGAGCGTGCCTACAAAAATATTTGATGAAATGATCTGAAACTGTTACTGAATACTACAGACTTTACCAAAACCGACACATTTTGGTCTCTGCATTTGGATCTGTTATGAAGAGGTGCGAGCGTTTTGCAAACACATTTTAGCTAGTTTAGGAATTTGTACAAACCTAACTTCCACGGAGGGTAACTCAAAAAATAAAACGACCACAAATGAATTTTTAAACAAAGATACTTGAATTATGTTGGATCACTTGAATAGAAATTTCGGGATCCTGAATCATTATAGAAAAGAGTTATAGCGAAAATGGGTAGGATGGCCGTATATACCATAGAAATCACCTTCAAAAGATTTATCCTTCCTTGCGTTTCGTACCTTCTTTTCTTCACTTTCCTCGGAATTTCGGCTGATATATCCCATTGGTGACCTCAGACACATGTATGCCTTCAATATGCTCCAAATTATTGATTCAAATGAAGAACCTTGCCTCTTATTTATCTCCAAGTAGCTGTAGAAACATCTTCTGGGTCATATTTGCTTTCCTTATTTTGGGGTTGGTTCATACAATTTCATTAAAATTATTTGAAATAATATTTACCATTTCTAGGTCACTTGACTATTTTCTATTTTAAGTTAATAACCATTTCCATAATGATGCTTCTTGATTTTTCACCTTACTTTATCATTTCTTGATTTTATGCACTTCTCTTGATTATTTAAATAATTCACCTTGAATAAATATTAACCATTTCTAGGTCACTTAACCTATTTTCCTTATTTTTAGGGGTTAGCCATTTTCCATAAATATTCCTTCTTAGTTTTGTCACCTTATTTTCTTGCTAGGTCCTTTGACTGCTGACTTTGGGGCTTCAAACCTTCATGTAGGGGTCCTTCAACCCAGTAAGGGTATAACTAGACTCGAGGGAGGAGTTATGTGACATTCCACACATACCACCACCAGAATGGCATGACAAGCACTATCCATCTGGGATGGTTTCTGTATAATTTCCTTGATCTTCATCTCGTTATTTCTCATACAAGCATGGGTCCTCCAACCATTCTGGGATATCCAATCCATACGCGTCTTCCCGTGAGGGCTTCACCATCAGGGGACCACTTTGGAGTTCATCATTTGTACATATCAGTACTGATAGAACAATAAAGGGAGCGGTTCATCCATGCCATTTCTTCTAGGATAACTCAGCCGCAAAGCGTCTTCAAGTGAGGGGCTTCACCATAAGGGGACCACTTTGGAGTTCATCCATTTGTTTACCTTTTGCATCTATTGGTTTCCACTTGGACCTATATAACATTCTCATCAGGGAATCATATCAATCAATTACTTGACATCAACCGTGACATCAATCAAACCGACTTCATTTACATCAATGACATATGATCAACAATCTCCCAAGTAATCAAACCATTAGCATCAATGACAAACCATTGGCATCAATGACAGCAACTTGATCCAGCTATTAACATTTTACCATAACCATAATATCGCCAAATCGTATCTTAATCAATTACAAATCCAATCATTAATTAAATTAAATGGTTGTTCAATGCAATCCAATCAAACGCTCAACAACAATCAAGGAAATTCTCTCACAATAAAATTGTTATCAACGGCAAATTTAAGGGAAAATGATGAGTTAAACATTCATAAATGAATCATCTCAAAACACAGATATTAGATTCGGAGACCAATGACCGAACCAATCAAATGCAAGACAATCATTCACAAGAGAGCCGAACGATCAATCAATCAAGAATCCAATAAACTCAGGATAAAGTGAGGGGTAGAAAAGCTGGGAAAAAAAATTCATCCATGTCATCATTCATACCGGAAAAGCGATTAGAATCCTATAGGTCGTTGTGCACAGGCGACAATCATAAGATTGGCTCTATGTACTCGGTGATGGGATGACGAACTAGGGGTGAGGATGAAAAGAAAATACTACACAACAATCAACAAAACCAAATGATAGTCTGTATCTACCCGGGGATCGAAAGACGAGGGAATCAATTCAAACAACAAGCTTAAAGACTAGAAATTTAAAGAGTTCTTGGTTGAAATGCTAAGTCAAACATTTTCTTTGCCCAATTAAAAATATAGAAATGAAAGCGCCAAAGGTATAGAAAATAAGAATCTACCATGCGGAATCAAGCGTCACAGTATCCCAAATTAAGTCCAGCTCACGGATCTTTGTCCAGCCCAGCGCTCCGACTCAGGCTGCCGACCGATGAGACTTCACCTATACCTCCTAGCCAATGTTAGGGGTAATATTCTTCCCACTTAGCCCCCTGAGCTGAAAATGAGCCACACATGCTAAACCTGAGAACAACTAGCTCCCATTTCTTGCTTGAATTGAGACCACTCCCTCCGCAGAGTTGGGTATCCCAACTCCCACAAGCTAAGTCATTTATTTGTATTCTGATTAACAACATTATGCATGAAGGAAGAGATCAATCCTCCTCCTCCTCCCTCCTTTATATAGAGTTTCTAAGTTATTTACTTTCTCAAATTTCATTTTAATTTATTTTTTAATAATTTAAATTGTAAAAATCCTCTTTGTACAAGTGTCACCTATCCCCTTCATTGCACCATCAATTAATTTCATTGTTAAATTAATTACTCCTATTCCCTCACCCACCTAAAACATTCTTAAGAATCACTCCTAGGTGTCTCCATATTTCCCACACACATTTAATGACTTACCCCCTTACACTAGTTGAGTTTAATTTAGAAAGATCATAAATGGAGGCCACCATACTAGGACATCATTAGGACATATGATTTCTTCTTTTAAGGTTTCTGCTTTTTCTTAGTTTCCTAATTCTTTTTTAACTTTCCCTCTTTTCCTTTTCATTTAAAACTCAGATTGACATGTGCTTAGAAAATTACATTTTTCCCCTTTTCTTTTAATTAATAAATTTCTAATTAATGTGACAAGACAGTTGTTTTCCTTTTTTCGCATTGTTTTATCCCTATAAAAGTTTTTATAAAATTAATTAGATTGCTTGCCCCTTCTGCGTCACATGATTGTGATTGTTATTATTTGTTGTTTATTATTATTGTGTTACCTTAATGTATAGTTTGTTACTGGAAGTATCCTTGGACCTAAGTTTTGCCTATGCTAGCGACATTTTGGGAAATTGTTTTTGATATTTCTAATCACCTCATTCATTCTAAGACCATCTAGGTTTATTCATTTTATTATTAAACATGTGATGTGCCCTTCAGGACACAATACGTTCTCCAAAGTTATACTTTCGCCTCTTTGCGTTTTTCTTGCCACGACTATGCCCTTGGGAATGGCACTACGTGCTCCAAAGGGTCTCATGGCACTCGGGTGGAAGGCAGAAGCATGGGGTGGAGTGGAACGTTCGGGAACGAGGGACTACAAAGAGCTGGTGCGGCAGCGCCGGGTCGAAACAGTGCAGGACGTAGGAACAACACCACTCCAAGCGTGGTTGCTGAGCTTCAGAGCGAACAGACCCGACACAGGTTCACGGGCAGGTGCTGGGACAGGGGTTTGTTGTTTTCCACTTTCCCCTCCGTGGTGGGTACGGGACACCAGCAGGACAGGCGACGGCCGAGGGCAAATAATGGCGTTCATAGAGAGCAGGTCTCGGCTCAGGCATCGACGGGTGCGCACTGGCTGCTGCCACAAACAAGAACTTGGACCGCTAGACTGGTTGGGGTGGGGTTTCATGGGTAGCATCACTGGGAGTTGAGATCATGGAGGCCAGGTGTACTTTTGTCCTAGATTAATATATGGCAAAATAACATACAATCCCACATCCATAGTATATAAACAATACTAATCAACATTAATAAGTACAAACCGTCACCTCACTTGCAAACAGAAGTGTCCTCAAAGAATAAATTTACTCAGTCATGCACCGAGTGGAGGATATTACATACACCCTCTTGGTCTAAACTTCGTCCAGAAGTTCCTGGCCTATGATGTGAAAAAATTGTATCTCGGTATCGCAAGTCTCTCTATTAAACAAAGGCATATCATGTCGTCCTCCCAAATCACCCGAGTCGCGGACTATAAGATTGTCCAGGACCTTGACACGATCTCATTGATGTCATTAGTTTTAAAACTCTGATGATCCATGATGAGGATTGGCTCAGCCATGAACGCACCCTCATCCAACTTTTCCGCAAAGGTGCTTAAGTAAAAGCATGTGTACAGGATACTAATCATGAAATGTCTCAAGCATGGAGACATGAAGACATCATCACATACATACTCGAGAATCAGAACCAGTCTCAATAGATGCAGACTCTCCTTTCCACAATCTCCTTAGGTTGCAGACCTAGGAATCTTCTGCTTCCCAACTTGATCGGACTCTTATGCGGTTTCATCACAGGTATCTCGTCCTTGAGATCATAACTATAATTCGACCGACGTACATCGACGCCAAAGCTACTGCATATTTGGTCACATTCCTTGATCCTTTATTTTATAGTTTGCATTTAATCTTCAATTTAAGGATTTCTTCGATTGCAGGACCCTATCCTCAAATTGATCCCAACTCAAAGTAAAGACGCAGTCACTAGTAAGAACTTATTAGCCATGCTAATGGTGCCTTGGTAGCTGTTGTTATAGTAATTTCTGGGTGGCAGGAATTCTTCCCAACGCTTTTTGGTCCATAGCATTGCATGCATAACAAGTCTTTCAAGACTTGGTTTGTTGTTAGATTGATTGCCGTCTGTCTCAAGGTGGTATCACGTTACTAAATTTAAATTGGGTTCCCAGGCCTCTTGGAAAATAGTCCAAATCATCCTATAAACAATGATCCTTGATTGGATATAATCTTCTAGGGATGATGTGAGCCTCACAAGTCACTAATGAAACTCTAACATGTTAGGTGCACGATGCATCATACACCTAAATGGGCACTCTTCATCGAGTGTCGACTACAAAATCGGAGTCATGTCATTGTCGTGTTCGATTGGCAATCCAACGTGAAATAATGAAATAACCTCCATTTTGATTCTAGAGAATGAGTGTGTGGGCTGGCGAAATCCTGGCGGATGTTTATGTTCAACCTTTACCTGCTAACATTCTTTAGACATCGGCCCACATGGTTGACTATGTACACGCCTCCGTCCTTTCGGAAGAATAAGGGTTTAGAGATTCGCCCTCATCTCTCTGTGACTCTTGGGTGGGCTGTGCACTCTGGGCCTCTGTTCGGATCAAACCTCAGCTTCGTCATTTGATGGGTATCGATTTTTTAAATCTCAATAATACATAATCTTCAAACGCAAATCCTTCAAATCTTGGTACTATCATTGTGTTTTGTCCCATAAAATCCTTGACCTCTTTATACCATTCATCGTCAATTTGTATAGTTAGAATCTTTTCTTGAATATTCATATTAAGAGGTATTACCAATAATATGTTTGGTCTCTGACTCAATGAATTTTCCACTCGGTTCATTGTTCCTTTATGGCAGAATCTCAATCATTACTTGCCAGAACGGTTTCGACCGCGTCGTTAACTAAACTCGTTTGGTAACTTTGTGTAAGGTGTTTAGTCCACGGTGGTAAATCTTTGGTTCAATTTCAGAATTGACAAGGTAGTGTCTCCAAACCTTCAGGCGCATAAACAATGGCTAACAACTCCGAATCGTGCAATGCATAGTTCTCCTCTCTTACCGCCGTTTCTACGATATGTAAGTGATCCCGTATTCATGTGCATCAAGACTCCACCCTAATCCTTCATTGGACAAGTTCATGTACCTAGAAGTCCGTCGCCTTCGGGGCCATTAGTATGGTGTTGTGAAGCAGAATTTTGAACCCTCAGAATGCGCTTCCCGTTTCGATTTAACTTTTTTCTTTTGCAATTCCATGATAGGATTTGCTGTATTTGAAAATCCCTTGACAAATCATCGATGGTATCTTGATAAAACCATGAAACTCGCTTTCCAGAAACATTCGTGCGACGGGCCGTTCCATAATAATACCTGGGCACTGCTGGATCCGTGGCGATACCTTCGCCGGATGACATGCCCTAAGTAGTGAATCTTTGAAGTTGATAAGCGAGGCATTTGGACAACTTCCGTGAACCTTAGTGAGTGTTGAGCGCAAGTTACTTTCGTCATGCTCCTCCGTCTTCCGAGATTAGATCAGAATATCATCAATGAATGCTTGGATGAACTCGTCCAAATTTCATCTCCGTCGTGGTACTTTTGGGTGTTTGTCATCCCAAACGGTAAAATGGTGACTAAAATGAATATTGACCTCATGGCAAAGTGGTCTTAGGGATTTCAATCCTCCTTACTCCATCAAGCGGTGGTAGCACTATTGAAAATGGAGTCTTTCGGAGGAAAGCAAATTACCCTTCATCGTTGAAGATCATGATAACGGCGAAATGGGTATTGATTCTTGATTGTTTAGCTTGTTAATTGACGTAATTAATGAAGTCCATTTCTTCCCATTTACCGGTATGAATATAACAAGCTACGGTGACACCTCGGTAGCGTAAGTCCATGTCCAACAACTCCTTGATTGCATTCTCAGCCTACTGCTGGGGTTGACATGCGAATGAGCGTTACCGGGTTTGGGTCCGGTTTTAGATCTATGGTAGAATTTCGAGATTTCCTCTCGGGAATTGTACTTTAGAGTAACACCCTCGGAAGACATCCATAAAACTCTCTCACCAGAAGGTGTTTTTGAACCTTCGCGCTTCCTCCTTTTTCGTTTAGCGGCAAGATAGCATAAAGTTACATCCTTGCACCTACTCTTCGATGGCGCAGCAAAGAGATAAACCAGGGAAGAATCGCTTGGTTCCGTTATTACAATCACCCAGCGTCTCTTTCCCTCGTATAAACCAAGCTCAACCGTTTGTCTTACAGTTGAGTATCATGTCATGCGATTCCAACCAATACATGTCTATCACTATGTCATAAGATCCCAAGATTGCGAAATATAGGCTTACAGTTCGGACAAAATCACACAAGTTAATTTTACAATCCTTAACCTTTTCTCTAGCTCTCTGCTTGGCCCCATATGCCAATTCTACATTTCTAAACTCATCTTGTTTGACTTGCTTTACCTTAATCCTTTTTAGCACTTGGCGATGAAACTCGGTAGCACCGGGATCTATCAGTATAAGGGGTGCGGTGTCGTTAATTTCAAATTCACCAACGGTTGGTGGTGCTCTTTGCAGTTGTTGCACTACACTTTGAATCGAACTGGAGCCTTGCCCAAATCTGATAGTGGTCTAGCGAAATCTGGATGATCTCTTCCTCTTCACTCAGTAGTCATGGCGCGGTGGCTCTACCCAATACTCTTGGATCCGACATTCGGGTACTCAAAGTAGAAGTTGAAGATCTAACACTAAGACCAACAGTGGCTAACTTTGGTTCTGCAATTGGTCGCGGAATATCTGGGAAGCATCCCCTGAAAGCGGGCCCATAAATCGGAGCCGCCGTATGCCCTATCACAAAGTGTTGAACTTGTTGAGATGACTCTTAACGAATTCCTTAGAAATATACATCTACTGGAATCGTTCCTGGAACAATTTCATGGCAATCTTAATGACCATGTTCAAAATGCGGTGTCTTCCACCATAGAAGGCGTCCGCCCCCCCAGTTCAGGCGCATGAACCTTGATTGGAAGTATGATAGCAGAGGGTAAGTACATATTCATATTCTCCAACCATGCCTCGATGGCTGAGTCGTCAGTGGCACTCGTGGACTTGGGAACTTAACCCTCTCGAGTTTTTTTTTGAAAGCTACCAGTACTGGTGGGGCGTGTTGTTGACCCTCAGGGGTATAAGTGTCTTGTCCTCATCTCAATACCAATGGTGAATAGAGACCTATTGACATTACCCAGAAGGTCCTTGTCATTCCATCATCATCCCTTACATCAATCAAATCCAACCCAAGGGATTGTTCTTCACAGGGTTGATTTCGGGGAATTGCATTCCATAAGAAAGCGTCACATATTCGCAACTGGCGCAAACCTTTGTGGTGTCCTCTAATCAAGATCACTGCATGGACATGTTAAGGTTTTTAATTAATGGTTAATACTCACGGGTTTATTGTTGTGGAAATCATGGCGATCCCGCGATTGAGGGTTGAACCCTTTCGATACCATGGAACAACTTGATGGTACGACTACAAAGCAGTAAAACGTTGAACTTTTTTTGAAGCAGGGTGGAAAAATCGACAAAAGTTAAACAACATGACTTGACCTTGAACTTAACCGCATTCAGGAGACAAACAACTCTGACATAAACGTACTATCACATCATGCAGTCGGACAAATCGATGGTCGGCTAGGCCAAATCATTAGCTACGCGCGGAGCCTGAGGAAGTCAGTACCTACAAGATAAGGACATCAATAATCTAGGCGTATCCGGCCGAGCGGTAGCTTCTGAAAAACTCGACGCCATTAGCGCATTGATGCGTTTACAAATGAAGTATAACATGAGATTACAGCGAACACACACATTGGGGCATAGAGACTCCGGTTGGTTTCATTCACTATTCATGAGTGCGCGGTCCCTCACCGGAGATAATTTCGTCCCTGCTGGCGATGGTGGCGATATCTAATGCAAACAACACATCTGGACTAATGTAAGAAAAACTTTCAGCACACTGGAGACCCAGTTAAGCATCAATGAAACAGCGAAGCGGCGCGTAGGGGCGGAACAACAAGGCCTTAGGGGCGGCGACTATGACATTTAAAGTAGCTACAGTATGATGGTGATGGCTGTTGTTTTAATGTGTTTGGCATAATTCAATAGCTCTATCGTTCGCACTGTTGTCTTTTACGCTTCGATAATCGGTTTTCGTCGCTATTATCGATCTAACGCGATAATTTTCTTTGGTTATATTAATCATTCCTGGATACTGGCATCATCTATCATAGATTATTGACGACATATTCGATGAAATGAATAAATCTTGATGTCGGTGATCTTACAGCTTCCCAATAATGAACGTCATTCACTATATTCATGTTGGTACTTGGATATGTCTGCCTCAATGCGGGCGTGCGCCGTGGAGTTTTCGGTGTGTTTGTGGTAGTTGCATGTTGGATTATCGATAATCGATGTCGCTATGTGGCGGAGTATCGTTCATTGCCTATTATTATTCGTTGGTGCGGTACTAATATCGTGAATAGTAAAGTTATTGTTCAATATCCGGGAATAAATGTTGTTTAACTTTTGTTGATTTTTCCGCCCTGTTGACAGTTAATCCGGTCTCCTAACGCATTGAAATTTTTTCTTTGGTTATTGGTCTAGATGTGTCATTTTCACCTTGGATACTATCACGTCTATCACCGTGTGACGACATGATTCCTGATGAGGGGATCAGTGTGCGCCCTTATGGATAGGTGCGAATGACAATCTGGTCAGAGTCTTACGCTTCCCAATGTGGACGTGTGTTCACTATAATTCATGTTGGTACTTGGTTCTATAATGCCTCAATGCATTGGGCTTGTGCACCGTAGAGGTTTTCTAGTTATTGTTTGTCAGGCCGTTGTGTTAGGATTATTGATGTTGTCCTTTAGCTTGTAGGTGTCGACTTCCTTATGTCGGGCGGGTAATCGTTTGTTTGCCTATTGATTATTGCATGATTCGTTTGGTTGCATGATGTGCTATTATGTTGTGTCGTAGTTTTCTGCCGCTTGAATGTGTAAGTTGTGTTCATTGTCAAGTCATGTTGTTTAACTTTTGTTGATTTTTCCGCCCTGCTTCAAAAAAAAATCAATTGCTTGTGTCGCTTGTAGTCATAATGATGGAGATGTTACAACGGGGGTTTGAGAAATAAATTTTATTTGTTCGAATGAGTAGTTTAGGTAAGGAATTGTGTATTTCACTCTTATTTTGTATAGGACAATATAAATCACTTACATTTTAAATCCTATAGATTCTAAAGATCACAAAAAGAATTCTTCAATATGTTTTCTAAGTGTAGAAGTCCATATGCGTACTTGAAAGATATCAAAACTATTTTGAAGAAATTATTTAACATCGAGATGTTAAATAATTCTTTGTACCAAGCATAACCCTTTCAATTCGTGGTCTTTTATTCTTGTTTTATTTAATTCTTTGAAACGAAAACCATATATATATAGAAAAGATGGCTTCAAATATTTCATATATGCATATAAAATTCTAAAAATAAATATCAATCTAAATAAAATATTATATAAATAATTGAAATGCATCAACTATCAAATAATTTTCCAAGTTGATTTCGTTTGCATTAAATATCTAAAGTGAATAACTAGGAATATATTTCTTACGTAGTTTCTAGTATATGTTCATGCTTGATTTTTGTCAATGATTTAAAAAATTACAAATATTGGACCATATAAATCCATCTCTTTCCAAAGAACCGACATATACCCAACTTCGAGGAAGTTTAAAACAATTTTATCTCTATCATATGGACTACATGTTATATCATCTTTTTCCATCCCATGTGCTTAATATTCATCCATTGACCATGATCCCTAAACCTCTTGCAGTTGCAGATTAAGATTACTCTTGAATCTCTTAAAAAAAAATAACTTTTGTCAATATATATGTTGCTTTTGATCTAGAAAAAATCATACCTACATTGCTCTCCTTCATGAAGCAAGGGTACATACCTACATTTCTCTCCTTCATGAAGCAAGGGTACATACACTCTTTTCCCATTGACAAAGGTTTACTCTTTTCCCATTGACAAAGTTTGTATTCCTTCAAAATGTGCCAAAAAAATATAAATGTGTGTAAAATATCCATTTTTGGGCAGAGTTTACGAGTTTTATAGATTACTTACCTCCTATTGCACATGCATAACCACTCCAACCACCAATATTTGGTATAAATACATCCTTAAGGTGAAGGAGATAAGGAATCACATTTATGCAACTAAATCGACATTCAAATCTGCAAGTAATTTATTCCTGGGATTTATAGGTTATTTCCCTCTTTGGAAATCTTAGTTTCCAACATCCTTTCCCATATTGTTTGATTTGAAGAAAGAGACTCTTTATCTTTCTCATACTTACTTTGAGTCAGGATTGCATAGGAGAAGCTACCTTTAGTGGCCCAAGAGGAGGAACCAAGGTGAAGATTTCATTCAGTGTCGATGACAAAGGATCGGGTGAATATATTCCATGTTTTGATTTTTATTAATAGAGAACTCTCTTATTTCCCTCCTCCAATTCTATGTACTTGATTCATTTTATTATGTTTAATCACAATTATTTGATAGGAAACAAACTATTATGATTCAATTTAGTTAGAGTAGTTAGATTTCATTTCTTTTTTCTTCATTACTAGAAAGATTGTTCTTTCTTGTGTGTAGGTCAACGAGGCATATCTCAGAGCGAGATACCAGAGTAGAGACCTTCCAATGGGGATATTTTCCAACCTTTGTTACTTTGGGTGGGTAGTTCATGACTACCTAGTAGTTACAAGAATGTTCATTTTTTCTACTCTGGGATTGAGTTAGTTGTTTCGTTGTTTCCATTATGTTGTGACCTTTACCCTTGTTATAGGATAGAAAATTTTGTAACAAAATTTGTGATTACATTGGGGATAAATCAGTGAGTTGGTTTCCTTAGCGTCATTTTTATTGCTTGTAGGTTTTTAGCACTTCATCGAATTATGTTTTAAGTCTTCTGAGCTCTTTTTTATATCTATAAGAATAGGTTTAAGGTGTCAGTTCAACCATTTTTAATTTTCTTTTGGAAAAAGTGAACTATATATGCCATTTGATTGATCAGAACCTACATACATACGCTTCTTTATCAATCATCTATAGCGAACATATGCTATATGCAAAAATCAACAATAGAGTATGCCACCTAGAAAGTGTTTTTTCCAAGTTATGGCCCTGTTTTGGCCCTGTTCTTGCGTATGTGGTTTCTTTTTCATATTCATGTGTTTTTTTGAGATATCTTAACTAATATTTGAAGTTGGTTGAAGTCTGTTTTGTTCTTGTAACTAAAGAAAAATTTCTTTCTAGGTTTCTTTGGTTTCTTTCCTAATTGAAAAGTTGAATAAGAAGTGTTATTCTTAGGTTCCTTGGTTTTTTTTTATTGTTGTTTGCTTTCATAAATGAATATCAAATATTATTTACCTATGTTCATTTCCCTTCCTTCTTGCCTTTTTGTTTTAAAAGAAAAAAGCGAGATTTTCTTGTTTAAGTTTCTTTATAAGTCTGGTTTTTTTCTTACTTTAGTAGCAAAAAAAATGATAGGTTACTTATTGGTGGGTGTATTTGTTTTTGGTTAGTTTTTCTACATTAATTCTTTAAAATAAAAGGTCTTAGTATAAGAATTTGTCTTTTCTTGTCTTTGTCATTTAGAAGTTTTGCATCTTAATGGGATTTAGGTTTTGGTTTGTGTGAAGTGGTTTGTCTTCTTGAAAAGTAAATCTTACTTGTGTTTTCATACTTCAAAAGAAATAAAAAAATTCCATCTTAGGGTTTGTAGTTTGCATTGAAATGCTTTCATGATTATTCTTTCACATTGAAGAATAAGTTATTTTATTGATATGTCAATGTTCTTATGAATCAATTGATGGCCCAAAGGAAAGAAGGCTACATGATTTTAAAAACCATTGGAAAGGTGTAGTAAGAGAATTTAAGAGGAGCCAACAGAATGAAAAAGAGGAGAAGGTGCTCATAGATCATGTGTATGAGTGCGAGGACATCCTCAAAGTCTCTATTGTGAAACAAGAAATGTTTCCTCAAGTTGGACTAAATTGTAATGGATCGTCATTTTATAAGTGTTGAAGATATTTTCTAATTTTGTATTCGAGTATTAAACTATGAATGACCTAGATTAAAGGAATGCTTAATGTGGTTTATATATTTTATGTGTAGGTTTGTGAATTTCTTATTTTGAGGAATGGCAACTTGTGGAGAGTATTACCAATATTTTATGTGTTTTTAATTCACAAATATGATAGATACTCTATGAGGGAAATAATTTGATGTCATTGAGGGAAGAAGGGGTTTGGTTTTATAAGTACAATTAATTTCTTCAAAGTAGTAAAAGAGTAGGATGAATTGAATAAGAAAAGTTACCCACACTTCATGAAATTGGCTTACCAAATTCTAATACAACATTAATTGATTGCATATGTTCAAAATTAGTTCTTGAAATTTAATCTAGTATGTAGGAGAAGGGAGGTGAATGTGATCATTTTGGTATGCACTTACCATTTTTTGTATTTGTTGAAGTTTTCAAGGAAGTGGACTCAATTAAAATGACTAAGAAGACATATTCTTGCGCAAACCCCTCTGAGAGGTTATTATGTAACCTATTTTACTTTGGATGGAATACAAAAATATATCTTGTGAATGGAGAGAAAATAAAATGTGTGTTGAGTGTAGAGACACTTCGTTTTAGGTAATTTTTTACAATTATGACTTTTCCTTTTCTTTGATTTTCATAAAGTTTTACATCGCCTTCTAATTATTTTTCAACCTCTTTAATTTGTAGATATTCAATACCGAGACAAACTCTCTATGTATCTTTTAACTTTAAATGTTTTAGGAATATAAGGGATAACATAGAATGGATTTCGATGCAAATATAAGAAGACAATAATGATGGCACCCATTCTCCTATGATATCCA
>SNQJ01S0176435.1:0-19960 GCA_010110895.2 Picea sitchensis | reverse complement strand
GCCAACTCATTTCCCTTCATCGCCAAAACATCTGCTGAGAAACCTCTTTAAAAATCCTCTTGGGTAAACACGCACCCAAACCCACTACTGCACGCGGGTGAACGCTGGCAGGCCTAATACAACCCGTGTTTACCTAACAAAGCAAAAAAATAGGAAAGTTTCCGACGGGACAAAAAGCTATGGGTCAGTCAACTAAAACTCCCGGCCATGCATGGTCGAGAGTTCGTCCAAAACCCTAGCTCCTTCTAGCCTATAAAAGAAGGGGTAGGGGTACTATTTGGAAAGGAAAAATTATAGCAAAGAAACTCTGCCCATTTGCCGAATCCATTTGTCCCAACCCTTTAGCCTTTCCTCAAGCCTAAGGAGAATTAACGCAAAGCAGTTGGAGAACAAAGAAGAGGAGGAGCCCAGGATCAGGATCAAGGAGTGGTGGCCAGTCTCAACTTTGATTGTAAGTTGATTCATTTTGAAAATAATAAAAGAATACTTTTCTCATCCCAATGCATAATTTATTTATGAGTTGTGCAATTTACGCTTAATTTCTAACCCTCAAGGAGAAAAATAGCATGCATGCGTAGTGTTTTGTCTTGATTGCAGGTTAACTTTGGAAGGAGCAGTGCAAGTAAGCGGGCAAAGCGCAATGGAGGATATACACCAAACATCAGTAAAAATGTTATTAGTTTCTTTCCATGCATGTGTCTTGAAAGAGGGGTTTTGGTTTTGGGGTGGTAGGTTAAAAGGTCGTTTCTTTAAGGTCAAAATCTGCATGCAAATCTGACCCTAGTTTGCTAGTCCGTAGGGTATTATTTCCCAACAACACTCTTGCAGAAGCATTATATATAAAATGTAAACATACAAATACATCTGTAAATACACAGATTCACACTGAAATAATAGTAAACATATACATGCAGCATATACAAAAAATACCCATAAAAATAAACACAGTTATAACCGCACATATGATAACCCATAAAAAAAAGCACGTAAATAACAATGTGGCATGTAAATTTATCACACAATTGGCACTTTTATTGGTAAGAATGTCACCAACTGTGTGTAGACCTTCCACAAACCTCCCAGCCTTAGACTAGACTGTTCATCACTCTCAACAGTGAGTCACCCCTGAGATGGGAATAAACTCCACTCGGGTAAAGGGATTCCTAACCAGGCTAAAGGCTCATAGACAATAGGAAAGACTTCGTCTCAGGTGAAAAATCAAACTAACAACCTACAATACCTCATTCCCCACATGCCTGTCCCACTCAAGAAATGTGCCCCTTCTTTTCTCAACAGTCCTTCGGTTGCCCCACTTCCTTTTTGAGCTTCAACAACAGGCTCGACAGGAAGTCTCAGAGCACTACAGCTGCAGTTCAGCACCTTCAGGAAATCAATTCCTAGCAATTCTCTCACCCAGAGAGATATTTCTCACGGGCCTGACAACCCACCTCTTCAATATCCCATAGGCCTGACAAGTCGCTTCTTCAGTCCATCTTCCAAGCTAACCAGCTACACCAACACAAAATGGCTATGGATACCGGTTCAGGTACAGTCATGAAGATACAAAAGATATCTCAATGGGTGTGTGCATGCTCATGGATGATTGACTAGATGATTGAATGATGGAAAGAATGATGGGAAGAATGATGGAAAAGATGGGAAAATGAACTAAGTCCCAACAATATGTATGCATGTCCCCAACTTGACACTTGTCATGTTGGGATACTTTGGCCCCACTTGTCCCCAATTTTAGAAATTAGGATAAAATAATTATCCATACTTTATGATTTAAGAAATATTAATATAATATTCCTTTTTGGCTTAAGCTCCCTAGCTTAGACCCTTTTACTTAACTTTTAGGCCCCTCCATTTCCCTAACTGTGGAGTTTATTCTCCCATCTCTTTTATCGTGGTCGATCTGCATGCAACGATGTATTTTATACTAATTATGAGACATATACAAAAATAAGCACACTGGCCTTTAACATCTATGCTCTCCAGCCTAATCAAAACATAAGAATCCTAGCTTATAATAACTGGCTCACCAGCCTATAAAACATAGCATATACACAAAAGGATCCCTGGCCTCAAAATCATGCACACTCAAGTTGTTGTGCATGGTATTCAGGAATGTGCAAACTTCATCATTTTACTGCACAATACAAGCATGCACTATGCCATGAAATGTGCATACAAAATGATATCAAACAGCTCACCAGCTTAAGTAGATTTGCATTTACATTTACAATTGGGTTCAGCCTAGGGATATTACAATCCCCTCCCCTTATTTATGCACTATCCTCAATGCATCATGTACCCATATACAACAAAATTTCAAATATCCTCAAAAGGATGAGGGTATTTTTCCCGCATTGCATCTTCATGTTCCCAAGTAGCATCCTTAGGACCGTACTAGGTCCATTGGACCTTTACAATCCCTATGGCTTGATTTCAAAGATGTTTGATTTTATGGTCCAAAATGCGTAGCAAATGCACTTGGAAAGTGCCTTCTTGCTCCACCTTGTTATCCACAATTTTGGTCATCATGATGATAGTATGATGATGTTATGATGATGGAAAATCAAGCTCTTCACTAAGACCACTTTCCTGAGAAAAGTTACACTTGTCTGTTTCCAGAAATCATATTTTTAAAAGAGGTTCGCAGGCTGCCTATATATTTACCTGCAAGAATTCCTGATTCTCGTAGGCTGCATTAAGATGGAGTGCGAGGGGTTCGCACTGTACCTCACTGTCAGGGTGCGAACATCTTCTTAAAGAGGAAAAAGATAAAGTTCTCGAGCCTTCTAGANCAGATTTCTTGGGATTATTTCCTATCCAAGTAACTAATCTATCTTCTCCTATATATTGAGGAGATGGCTCATGGAAAAGGTTAGAAGCAAACTAGCAAGAGATTGATTGGAGAATTAGTGCAAGACTGTATGGAGGACTGATGTTACAGCTAGAGACAACAGCAAGGTCATCAAATGTGGTTTATTTTCTTCATGCATGAGCAAGTGTGTGTGTCAGAGCTAGGAGCCATCGAAAAGAGATCTACAACATCAAGGCTCAGATTGTAAGTTTCACTTTAAATTAATTCAATACAGTATTATGTCCCTTTCCCATAAAGATGATGTCACTTTATTACATAACTCCTTGATCATATGTATAGATTAGCTATTGAATATATTGATCTTCCTTCACTTTGATTGGTTTGTACTGTTGTGATTTGAATGGCACAAGAGCATTGGAGCGAAGCTTGGAACAACAGAGATCTAAAGAAAGTGTTCATAAGGTATGTACATGATCCTAGTCTCTTAGTTCATTCAATAGGTTAAATCTAGGGAAAGTGTATTATTCTGTCATGTTTTGTTCTAGATCCAGGTGGATCTAGGGAGATCGGTTTGTGTCCGCACTCACGGATTTATCCTGAAACAAAATTGGCGACTCCACTGGGGAACCTATCCCCTTTTTCTTTATGGTTTTTGAATTTTTTGTGGCCATTTGCTCTATTTTCATTTTTCTCCTGTTTTGTCAGTGTCTGAGTCCTCAGGATATCCTCAGAGACCTTCTGGGTCTATAAGCCAGTTTGAATTTTGCTTGCATTTTCAAAATTTTTATTATCTTCAGGAGTTCTTGCACTATGTGTATTTATAGCCTGCAAGAACCAGTCAAGCTCGCACCCTGCATATAGGGTCCAGTGTGAACACTTCACACTTGCTTTAAGGTGGCCTGCGAGAATACTATCTTCTTGCAATGTGTTCCACTACTTGCCTGCGAGCAAGATTTTTGAAATTTTTGAAATTGAGTTTTGACTTTTTCAACTACTCAGATCTGTTGAATTACATCTTTTTGGCTTATAGGATCATTGATTTACCTATCTCTTGCTTTGGTTTGCTTGCTTGAACAAATTTAGGGTTTCAAGGTATTTCTTGCCTTTGTAGGTTGACTTTCATTTCTTGGCTCTTATTGGCATTTTCATTCTCTCTGACTTCTGGAGTTGAGTGTGTCTGACTGGCTGAGAACCAGTGATTGGTTGAGATTTGAGTGTTTGGTGTTTCTCGTTTGCTTGTTGGTTCCAAAGAACATTTTTCATTTTCATTGAGGAACTCCTTGGTTTGATTTTGTTTTTACTTTAGTTGAAAGTTTCCGTTGGGTTGTTATTGTTTGATTATTGATGGTTTGATTTTCTTTTCTCATTAATCAGAGTTCTTCTTGGAAAGTGAACAACAAGTTTTCTTTCAAGATTTTGTTTTTACCTTTTCAAAAATATTGAAAATCAAGTTTTAGAGTTTATTGAAGTATTTGAAAAAGACATATAGAAATTGCTCATTGATAAATGATTGTTTGTATCGGCATCTGAAAAGAAATTGAGCATTGCATTTGCATTGTAGTATTGAGATTGATTTGGAAAATTTGTCTCTCTCCCATAAATAGGATTCATGGAATGAAAAGGATTATATTTCATCATTATCCTTGCATTATTTGGGTCAGAGTCATACACCATGAGTTTCACTTCCATTACCTTTGAGTAACAACTTTTAAAAACATTTCGTAATCTTAAAATTTATCTAGTATCTCTCTTCCTACTCCAAAAAACTAGCCTAGCTAAATGTTGGCTAGTGCTTTGGAGTAGGATGAGAGATACACTCTACAAAAGCTCAAAAACATACAATAGGATCTTGAGTTAGGGGTGTTAGAATTCATTTGCAACATATTTTCTGGGGCAGCCCTTAACAGGGTCAAGCTTGCTAGGTCACATTGTTGTTGTGAGTTACTAGCCCTTCTTTGTTGGCATCGGTGTAGATATTGCACGTGTTAAGTCTCAGGGTATACCCCTAATTATGAGTGGAAGCCTTTGAGTTGATTTAGAGCTCGATACCCTGCCCTTGCACATAGATCAAACCGTCGACTGTTTCCCCAAGCATCACTATTGTTTGTGGTAACCTTAGTGGCCTATATCTCTAGTTTCTTACCCAAGGTGGCTGTGGAGAGAGAAAGTCTTCAATGGTACCTGGAATTGACGTTGTTCAAACTCCTCGGGCTCCTTGGAGGGTAGCCTACGATTATGTGTGGAGCTTGCACGGTGTAAGTCATTAAGTAGGTCATCAATGTAGCTTTTCCACCTTAGCCCTGCCTTTTCTCGTCTCGTTGTTGCGACGACATTATGGATTTCACACCAACTAGTGGCTTCGATATTAGATGGTATTGTTTGCTTGGTGATTAATTCTAGATTTTGTTTACTAGTGTGTGTTGTTTGTTTCTCAGTTGACCTTAAGTTTTCTTGTGAGGGTTTGTTGCTGTTTAATTTCTCCCAGGTGGCGTTCATGTGGGATGCAAGGTTTGTATCCTCCCGGAACATCCGGACGCTTCACAAACCTTGCATACAACAACACCTGAAGGAACCCCTAAGGGCTCTCCTTGTCAGGGTGAAATCCCCATTGTTACTCCACCACCGTGGACGTAAGAATTGAAGTCCAAGACGTTTCTATACCACCTCCATAGGTAGAACACACTGATTCTCTGGGCGTTTCGAATTACCAGTACTATAGAGGACTATCGCATTTGTCGTGGTGAATGACCTGTTGGGCGATTAAATACTTCTGAAGAAGCAGTTTTTACATGATGCAGTCCAACCATTGGGCCTTCTCCGCGATTATGATAGGCCAAGATCCCTTTGGTGGATTGGGTTTCGACGGAGTCCTTATGGCATTGAGTCCACCCCTGTCTACAAAATCAACCCTCCTGTGTCTCTCGAGACAGAGACTACACCCGAGAATACAACTTATCGTTTTGTTCTACCTACCGAGATGGCCCATCTTGCAGCTACTACGAGTGTCCAAGCGAGTGATTCACCGGAACTACTCTTGCACCTATTAATACTCAGCGAACTCCTGAGGTCAACCTAAATTTACCCCTAGTTACCATGCATTGAATCCTTTATTGAATATTTCCAATCCAACGCCTCCACAACAGTAGGTTCTCGGGTGGTCCTCGCGTTTCTCTGGACATCCTATTCCCAGTTTCATCCCGGCACTCCCTCGGTTTCTACCTTAATCTAATCTAGTGGCACTATCCCATTTATTTGCACCAAACTTGCAAATTCTGTTGGTGAGACGAGGATAGTCGCAGTTCCTTTTCCTTTTCGGGACACTGACTGGTTACCACATGACCTACGGTTTGATTTTTACAACTCCGCAGATTGGGACTATACCTATGGTAGGAGAGTTAACCTTACTCCCTTTTGGACAAAACATACCTCTGTCCTTGGCCCGGTGTGGAATCGGATTTTACAAAATTTTCCTCAAAATGTTAGGGGGCAACAAACTATCCCTACACTAGTGCTCATATCCGGGTGTAACTAATCCTATTTGAGGTCAGGGTCAAAATGATCAATCTCAGGTCCCTACTCAAACTCAGGTTACAATCCTTGGGTCTACTACCCTATCCATCCACCAGAATGTTGGGGGCTTCCCTTTCTGGGACAATCTGCTTATGGGTCCCTCTTTGAGGGTGCCCGTTGAACTTCCACTAAAGTCACCGACTCTTATAGAAGTGGCCAAGCCAGTTTCCTTTTCTTTCTACCTTGGATTTTCCAGATTTGTCTAAGATTCTAAGCAGTCCCCTGTTCACCCTCTCTAATGGCTTGCTATTCACGCGCTAAGCTCCCATCGGATATTGGAATTTGGAGTAATAAAGGCGAGGAGAAGGACCAAATATCATGTCATGAATTTTCATTTATGGTGTTCATTCAACTCATTGATGGATGACTCCATTAGATGCGCATCTTTTCTTGAACCCTTACCGGTTTTGGTACGAAGTGGTATATTGAATTACTACGAGGATTCTTTTGATTTCAACACCTTAGATATGAATTTTCTCACACATTACCGATTCACCAGATGTATTCTGATGTAGGTGAGATGACTTCTTTCAAACAAGCCTTAGCGAAAGGATACTCACATCTTGGATCATATACATGACTGGAGATGGGAGATGGCATCTCATCAAACTTGAACTCCTGATCAATTACTGGCAGAATGGTTTATGAAATCTTTCATGAATGAAATTGGCAAAGACATCGCTATGGGTGGTGTTGATGCGGAGAATTAGGATATAAGTTGGCTTCGATATCTTGATCTCGTTTATTCACAAATGGGGACTCTTTACAACTTACTCCCTGACACACCTTTTCCTTCTACTTCTGCTACTTCAGCTATTCCTACTGCTTCTCATGTAGCTTATGGTGTGATTGGTACCACTCATACCACCTCACATTCGTTTCTTCAAAAACCCTAAATCCGAATTCTTTTAATGTTCATAATGCTCCATCTCCTGCTCCTCTTGCCGTTAAAACCTCTGAAGTGAACGTTTTTCTATCTACGCCGACTGGTTAGAACAAATCTAAGAAAGGGAGGCAAGAATAAGGAGAGTAAAATAATAATCAAAACGAGCAAACCAAAACCCCTCCCGTTGAAGACCGGGATAGCGCAAACCACTACCTTGCCTTATCGTGGTGATGATCACTACGAAGGATTGTCCAGGAATGTAGGGTTAACAAGTTCCTTCAAGGAACACCAAAACCCTCTACAGGCAGTCTTGTCTCAACCCTTCCGATCTCAACAACGGGCTTGTTGGTCATCCATGACCAAACCTCTGCTTCTACATCATCTTATGTTTTTGATGTGCATCGGTGATTCCAAGAAAAACAATGTTTCACTTACCACTAGAGCTAAATAATATAATCCTTCTAAGGAGAAGGTTGTGATTTCCTCGTTTTGGTACAGCCCTCCGCGAATCCCACCCTGGCAGTTCCTCACCCCATCTCGACACGGCCGGAACTACTCGATCTGGGTTCTCGACCTCCCGAAGGTGTCGTTAAGAAATCGACATTCAATCCTCATGCTTATGTAGCCCAGAACTATAGCATTGTGTTAGAGTTTGTGGCATAACCCATTGATAATATATTTCCCTTGGTCCTTGGGTCTTGTCTGCAGTAGAGAGAATACGTTGAATGATATTGGTGGAATTGATCCCACGGATAAAATTTGATAATCTTTGACTTGGAAGACCATATTCCAAAGTTACCCCACAACTTGTGTTTCAAATCCAAGTTGTTGTATTTGACAAGAACATTTGCTGAATTGTTGTTGATGAGGGTGACTCTATGTGTGTAATGTCTTTACTTGTTGGAAAATGATGGCTCTCCTCCTTTAAGTGAATCAAAAAATACTTTGAGAGCCTTTAATGGCTCTGGTTTTAAACTTTATGGTGTTCTTCCATCGTTGATTGTTACTCTTGAAGGTAAGACAGTCTAAGTTGAAGTGGAATTTTTCGATTCTCCTTTAGATTATAATATTCTACTTGGGCGTAGCTGGATAGATTCCATACGCGCTGTCGTATCAACACTTTTCTGTGTCGTACAATTTCCCCGCGAGAAAAGTAGATTCTGATTGATCCTTTCCTTCTTTGATCTTTGATACTTTCGCCTTAGCGGCGTGCGTTCATAGCTAAAATTGCCGGGTTCACGAGAATATTTGAGTCAATTATTTTGGGCTTTCTTCGTTGTGGACCTTTCCCCATACCACCACCACCCGATATTCCGCACCGTCCGGTTAGCTGTGTATAGTCTCTGCGTGCCTCGCGAACTTCTTTGTTCACGCCGACGCCGGATGGCCACGATCACAGAGATCATGTTGGTTCCAGCGGCGATCATGCCGTTAATTCGGTTGAGTCCGCTTATCAAGCCATTCAATGGAAGCCCTTACTACTTCCTCTTTTGAGGAGTTTTCTCGATCCTTTCCATGTCATTTTCCCCACTGACAAGACAATCATGTATGTCGTGGGGGGTACCCCTTGGAATGTTGGTCATCATCATTCCCGGTTGTTTCGGGGACAACCTCCTTTTGAGAACTTCCGACCGTTTCCATTTCCATCGTCCATGGTTGTCATCTCACCCATGCCTGTAGTCCCCCCCTGATCCCTTTATGGCAGGGGGCATCGCCTTTATGATATGTCATCCTCCTGTGGGGCATGTTACAATGTTGTAACCGTGGATCGCTTTATAAGATAGTAGAGCGTGATGCCATTTGACAACCTTGGTATACCTTTGAGTGAACAGAATGGGTTGTACTTGAAAAAGTACTATGCATAAGTCATTTTGTGCACAAGTACTTGTATTTTATATATCATACTTTGTGTGTGTTACTTTAGTTTTCTTTTGACATTATCGGGTCTTTGCCCTTATGTGACATTATGTTTTATTGTCAGATGTCAGAGTATTCACTACATATATCAGTTAAGCGACAGTTGCTAGCCATAGTACTCGAAAACTAACTTTCATGGGCAATCTATGCCCCAATAATGACTTATCTTTATGAGGTGTATGTCTTAGTCGTGCAACCAACAACATCGCCCGAGTATAATGGATTTATTAGAGTTATTGGTTGATGTTATTTCTCTTGGAATTCGTTATTTGGTTTTTCGACTTGACTCGCATTTGGTGGTACTACAACTAAGTAATCTCTACTCTATTCAAAGTCCTGCTTTTATTGAGGAATTCATAATTTGCAGAATTCGTCTCTTGGAACGAAATTTTGATCATATTGAATATAAACACATTCTAGATGTCTTAATACATTGATAGATGCTTAGCTAATTATGTGTTGGACGAGCATTTGAACAATTTATAAATCAACACATTAAATTGTACACAATGTAAGAGTAAGCCGGTAGAAGTGGGTAATGTATATATAACGGTCAAAATAGTTTGTTTTTTACAAAATGTTTTTGTTCGAAGACAAAATATCAAAATTGAAGCTCTTGACTTCACATATGTTATCAGGATGATGTTCCGCGATACCTATGTATCATCCTAACAGCTTTCGGAGTAGTCCAATATAGATCACGAGAAACCCCCGCAGTGCTGACGTTGATCAGCGTCATGGAATCTTTTCGAGTCATATCGGAACCTCTACCATCGGACCACAGCAAGTGCTCCATCGTCGGATAATCCTCGATGTCTTGTGGAGGCGCTATACCTCATCGGATAGGAGAACCGGCAGTCGATATGATTGGATTTGTGTTATCAACAAGTATTTGGTGTTAGTATTAGGGTAAATCTATAAAACAAAACATTTAAATATGATTAAAAAAATTCAAAAAATAAAACAGAATTTGTACTCCTTGCGAGGGTCTCCAGGCATCTTAAAAGTGCTGATGCGGATCTCCTCAAAATCCCGAAGCCCAGACATAGGCATAGTAGATCACAATAAAGCGTACAGTTTTTAACCGGTTAAGAAAAATATCGTCATATTTGATAATGCAGGATATTGCCTGCCATGTTGGTATGGCTGCAAGTAACATCACCAGTCCACAGGATAACAATTTCCATAATATAGGCGTATACGGATCACAGAAGAAGGACACTAATAAAGAACCATATCCAAAATGTTTCATACTTCCTCGCCTGCACTTAGTCAACCGTTTCTTGACATTGCGTAATGATATTGTGTCGACCCGGTTAAATATGGGCTCGGTACACTTCCGATGGGGTATTAATTCTAACGAACCATGATATTGGGCAGTACTTCCTGCCATCTGAGCAATGGTAAATAGAATGGTGCAGAGAGTCAAATCAGTTATTGCCCAAATTGCCACTTTTCCTTTTTGTCTTTTCGATACCAATTTTAGCGGTATTGGTTACAATATTTGCTCATTTTCAACCCGCCTGCTCTGCTTTGAACAAAAACTGACGTAGGATCCACGTCTAGATAATCCAGTAAAGAAATAGATATCCTCAATATCAATAGTCAATGTATGATCTCCCACGATGAAAACTTGTTGGTCTGGATCCCACATTGGGACTAAGTATTCCAGTAATCGAACTTGGACTCTCATGCGAGTGCTGATATTTAAGAGACCCTGAGTCTCTTAGTGCATCTATGGTGGGAGGGTGATTTTCAGCGTTGGTATTATCCTCCTCGTGCTCTCTGGTTCCTCTAGTACCATGGTTGCAGCTATTAACCTGCATAACAAACATACAAACATGATTAATGACTTTATTCATGTAATAAATTGCAATTGGCTTCAGCACGTTGAATAAATTTTAAATTCCTACGTTGTTGTGAATGAACTATTATGTCGCGATTAAATTCTTCCGCAGGATGCTTAAAGGCCCACACAGAGAATGGGTCATTCTCGTAGGTTTCGTATGGGCCACCTGCGAGAATTCATCCATGCATATAGGGTTCAAAAAACTAATTTAATACTGAACTTTTTACCAATGAAAGTGAATTTTTAAACCATGAAAAGATAAGGGATGAGGAACTTACCAAAATATAGTTGACGAAACGTCAAATGGTCTCCCGTAGCCCCTGGAATTCGACGCAGAAGGTAGAGGGTAAAATAGTTTTTGGACTCAATGGTAAAAATGTGAAAATGATATGGTAAATTTTGTTATATGATCATTTTATTGCTCTTTACTATATCAAATGTGGGTTTTATTATTTATTATTTAACCCTAATCACTAATCAAACGGAAATGGGTAGAATGACTTTAGAATTGAAAAATGGATGGTTATTGACATGGCATTTTTCCACAGTTATTAGTGTCGAACGATTGTTTGTTATGGACGACCATAAAACCTCGAGCATCTTTTTTGTCTGTTCTTACGCTTGTAAAAACATAAGAACATGAGCATCATTTTATCACTTTTGGACTCTTGTGGTTACCACGAAAAATGAACTATTTGGAGTCTTCTTTAAACTCTTTTGAGACTCTCTAAACATGAAAAGATTGTCGGCGACCTTGCTATTTTCCGCGCTTGCTAAAATTATTTGAAGTATCGTCTTTCGGCGATAGTTTAACCCTTTTGCAGTCTCGTTGGTTCTTGCGTATGAAAAATGAACTGCGAGAGTTCTCTTTAAAGTGTTTTTCCAAACTCTATAATCTTGAAAAACCTTGAGTTTACTATCTCTGGACTAATTAAACAAACATTGACAGACCATAATGGGATTGAACCACTCCTTTTTAGGGTTTGTTAAATATACTCAGAGGGACTCATATGAAGGATGACTTATATCAACAAGCATATGTGATCCTCTTCAAACGCGGTAAAATAAAGAGGTGCTCGCGAGAAATGGTGGGGAAAATTTGTGAAAGGGATATGTTTCATCTTTTGAATTGATTGGCCCGATAGAATTATTAAACAACTGAACATGACACCCCTATTCATCATTTGAAGCCGATTTGGGAAATCCATTTGTCTCTCATTTGGATTTAAATAACAAGGTATTTCATGTGTAGATATTTGGGTCAATATTTACTTAAAATCATTGGTCGTGTCATTGTATGTTCAAGAGAAGTCCATACGAAACCTATATTGAGTTGGCCATCTGCAATCCTTAAAATCCTACCATGTCGACCTTCCCTACGTCAATTTTGAATCATTTCATACTCTGATCTACCTCAAAAAAAATTACCCGTTTCGTGTCATTGATAAGGGATACATCAATGCCCTCCTATGACGAGTTTTGTTACGTCGACTTCAACACATTATCCGGAATCAAGGCTTAGAAATTATTTAGCGTGCCTTGGAGCTTGCATATACCGATAGCCAGTTTCCTGCAGCATTTGATAATGGGTTTTACATCATTGATCCTTGATCGAAATATTCCATTGGTTGTTTGACATCAACTCATTTTATTCTGTCGATGGATTGTACTATCAAAATACCTTGGGGTATTGACATCAATGGGTGATTTCCCTCGCACTTGTTAACGGTTACATCAATGGTAATCAAGTGGTTTCTATATGTTAGAGCTTCAACATGTAATCACATGGTTAGATTAGGACTTTGGTGATGAATTGAAGATACTGGATATTCTCTTTATAAGCCGGTTCGCGATGGGTATGTAATTTGCGATACATGAATCACTTTAGTAATGTTTATTACAGTATATTAGATGCTTGATTTAAAATTTGTGCATAGATCCCGCGGTGTATTCGGTGTTTATAACTTTATATTATATGATAGCATGGATCGTGATTGTATGATTGGTGGCCATGACTGCTTTGACTACAATGTCGTGATCTATATGTTGGTATGGGAATGCCTGCACTCCAAGTGGTATACGATACGTTGATTGCTTGGTTGTTCGTAGGTTTCAGATTAGATGTGCTCTTGGTTCACGACACACACATGCAACTTACAAAGTCTATCGTACATCGATTCCCACTTTAGAATTTGGGGGGCATTCTATTATCCTGAAATTTTGGTCATCATGATGATGGTATGATGATGTTATGATGATGGAAAATCAAGCTCCACTAGAACACTTTCTGAGAAAAGTTACGCTTGTCTATTTCAAATCATATTTTTAAGCAGGATTAGCGGTACGCTATATGTTACAGAATGCACGATTCTCACAGGGTTGCATTAAGTTCAGTGTGAGGGTTTTGCTTGTACCTCCTTGTTAGGAATATGAACTATATTATTGGGAAAAAAGATAAAATTTCTGAGCCTTCTGAAGGGAATCTTGAGAGAAGAATGAGTTAATGCTTGAATGGTTATCTAAAATCTTTTGGTTTTCTAATATCTTGGGATGAAACACCTATCAAGTAACTAATCCTATCTTATCATATATTGAGGAGATGGCTCATGAAAGGTTAGAAGCAAACTAGCAGAGATTGATTGGAGAAATTGGTGCAAGGTATGGAGGGCCCGATGCTACAACTTATTTAGAGACAGCAACAAGTCATCAAATGTGGTTGTTCTTCATGCCATGAGCAAGTGTGTGTGTGTCGAGGTAGAGACCGTAGAGGAGATCTGCAACATCAAAGCTCAAGTTGTAAGTTTCACTTTCAATTAATTCCATCTGATGTGTCCCTTTCTCCCGCAAGATGATGTCCACTTTATTGCATCATTCCTTGATCATATGTATGGATTACCTATTGAATATATTGATCTTCCTTCCGCCGATTAGTTTTGTACTATTATTGTGATTTGAATGGCACTAAAGAGCATTGGGTGAGAAACTTGGAATTATGAGAGATCTAAGAGCGTTCATAAAGGTATGTACATGATCCACAGTCTCTTAGTTCATTCAATAGGTTAAATCTAGAGAACAGCATTGACCGTCCTATTTTGTTCTAGAATCCGGATCTGGGAGATCGGTTTGTGTCCGCGCTCATGGATTTATCCTATAACACACTAAATCAAATTTCAATAAATAACATGATTAGCTGTCAATTTATATATTTCTTTAGTAATGATATATGGAATACATTATGAAAAGACATAGATGTAGAAAATGAAATCATATAATATACTAGACCAATCCTCTCTAATATTTCAGCCCTGTCTTGGTATAACTTTGAACAATTTTAGATATTCATGGAACTTATATTAAACTCACTTTCAAGAATACCCATGATCCACCCACTAAATCCTCGAGTTAAATGGTTATCAACATAACTTCTTCCTACTGTGGGCAACCTTTAAATTTTGTTTATTTTTATCCTTTCTCCTCCATTTCCACAGCAGAAAATATATTTAGCTCCTTTGCTTTTCTATTGGTTATCATCTTCTTGGTTGTTTGGCCCCAACAACTCCCTAATTTACACAAAGGGTAAGGGCTATTAGAATCTTGATAATTATAATGAGCTTCTGGAGATCAACCCTTTCAAATGGTTCCATACCTTAGCTTTCTTTGAGACAAACTCAAGACATTCACTATAGTATAGGACATTCATTACAAGGGATATGTCAAAATTTTGAAACGAGCATAGAAATCTCAATTTAAACAAAAAACATTAATTTTTATCAATTGTTCACTTTGGTTTTTAGTTGTAGTTATCGTTTTTCTTTCTCATTAGAAATTTTGACTATTTTGAATAATGGGTTCAATACTTCATCAAATAATATATTGGTTGATTTCTCATTTCCTTGAAATCATTTGGTGATATTAATTAATTAGTTTTTCATTTTGCATCTCCTTTCGAAATAAAATAATAATTAAAAAAAGAAGAATTAACTATGATTTGTTTAAGTTTTGTAAAAAAACGAAATTAATATTTTTCTCTTCTCTAACTTATGAAGCTTCTAGAATTTTAAGATCATATTTGAAAGGGAAATTATAAACAATGTTTGTTTAGAACTTATAGTTAGTTTAAATTCATTTTTATTTTATTGTTCTAGATTTTATTTTTATTACCAATTTTTAGGTTATTAATTTTTAAGTTAATAATTGTTGGAAAAATCATATTGGAGCACTTGTTAATAAATTGTTTCAAGTGTTGAAAAAATCTTTTCACAATTCAATGTCACTTGAAAAATTCACACCCTTCTTTTGGCAGGAAGTGATTGAGATGTGAAATCTTTGAGAATCGCTAATAAATCTCCTATAGTAACTTGCAATACCCATGAATTATCTTAATTCTTGTCTAGTCTTTAGGTGACCATTCTTTGATGGCTTATATCTTCTTAGGATCTACTACTGTCCCATCCTTTGAAATGATGTGCCCCAAATGTGAATATTATTTTGATAAAATAAGCACTTTCTCAATTTGGCATAGAGTTGATGCTTTCTTATCACTTGCAACACCATCATAAGATGTTTTTCATGCTCTTTTATGTTCTTGTATTAAATTAATATATCGTCAATATATATAATGACGAATTTCCCATTGAAATCCTTTAGGACTTCGTTTATCAATATCATGAAAGTACTCGGCACGTTTTTTTAACCCAAATGGCATCACTGTGACCTCATAATGACCACACCTTGTCCTAAGGTGGTCTTTCTAATATCTTACTCTTTAATCCTTACTAGATGGTGTCCTAAAGTTCTTGCTAATATCTTTCCTCTTTAATCCTTGCGATGGTATCTTGAACTGAGATCTATCTTTGAAATATCTTTCATCCTTCAATTGATCAAAAGATCATCAATCCTTGGCAAAGGATACTTGTTCTTAACAATCACCTTATTGGTTATGCGAAATCAATGCACAATCTTAATGTTCCATCTTTCTTTTTCATGCACAAGACTGAAACTCTAAGGTGACACACTTGGGCATATATATACTCTTGAAGCTCTTCAAGTTTTCATTTGCAACTCCTTCATGTCACGGTGCCTCCATTCTATAAGGAGTCTTTGACACTGGAGCTACTCCAGGCATTAAGTTATAGAGAATCAACATCTCTCTTTGGGGGAAGTCCTAATTTTATCACGGTTCGTCTTCAAAAAATTTCATTACTGCATAATCTTCTAAATTTGGCTTTTATATCTTTAGGTGTCTCTTTCCATGTCTTGCAAATAATTATACCCTTTCTATATAACATTTATTCAAGCTGCAATGCTGAAATTTCTCGATGGATCGCCACTGAAATTCTGCACCTGTCCTTAAGTTCCTTCCTCATCCAAACAAGTGATGTGTTATGATAGTCTGGATAGAATGATGTTGGTTTAACCAATCCATCCCAATTAGATAGTCATAAGGGCAAGGCAAGAGATGTTCAAATTTTCTAGTGGTCAGTCCATTGATGTCCATAAAGACATGACTTAACCATCTCATTAAATTTTCTTTTGGATATGGTAGCCAACTACCTGTAATGGCCCATGGTTTCTTCTTGGAAAATGCAAAATTCCACCATCTTAGGATCTATATAGCTATGACTATCTCACGAATCAATTAAAATAACAATGGTTTGGTTGTTTATCATACCTTCCACTTCAATCACATGTGGTTGATACTTTGATTTCTTGTTGTCCATGAATGCATAGATCAATTTCTTCTATATCCTCCACTATTTCATCTTGCTAAAAATTGTGAATAGTTCTCCATTTTTTCACCTCTGTGAGGACAATCTCTGAACATGTAGTCTCCTTTACAACCCCAACATTGAATAGGTGGCTACCTTCAGACTGATCCCCTATTTCAATCGTTTTGGGCTCCTCTAGGAGTTTGTTGTCCCTATGGATTATTTCTGAAGAATGGTGGCTTAGATCCCTTCTTCCTCTAATCCACCTTGAACTTCTTTTTGTCTTCCCTAAGATTTTTGGAAAGTTGGCCTTGCTTTCTGCTGATCATATATAGGCATTTATCTCCTTATGGTCTCCTCCAATGTCTTGGGATTATCATGTGTATTTTGTCACTGATGAATGATGGTGAAATCCCACTCGTCACTTTGAATCTTAATTGTCTCATCCTTGATGAAAAGAGAGACATGCAGCATAAAAAAGTTCTCTCATATTCATCTATGTTCATACTCCCAATCTTGAGTTCAAAGAACTCTTTCGTTTTCTCCTTGTCATAGTATCTCATAGTTAGTATTTCTTCTCAAATACTTCTTGAATTTGTCCAAATTAACACTTTCTCTTGTGTGTTGCACCTGCACAAGTTGATCTCACCACATGGATGCCTTTCCTTTGAGTTTATAGATAAACATTCTACCTTCTTCATGAAAATAATTATTATGCAATTGAAATACTTTCTCATTCCCAACAACCATGTCTCTACATCTTCATCCCCTTCTTGTGCTCACCATCAAATAATAGGAGGTTTGATTTTGTTCATTTATCCTCGTGGCTCATCCACCCCAAACCTATTATTCTTTTGACAGAATTATGGACTTGATATACTATGTGATGTCTTCTTTGAATTCCTCGAGGAGTGGTGGTGATGTCTTCTAACACTTGTTTCTTCTTTTCTCATCAGGCCTTTGACTTCCAGATTTTCTTGAGTCACTCTCCCTATCAATTTCTTTGTCTGACCTTTTGTTCAAGCACTACAATAAATTCATGTTGAAGTCATCTTGCCACTCCTTGGCTCTCATAAGTGTTTCATCATTAGATTTATGGCTTTGGACATCCTTCTCTAAATTTTTAATGGTCTATGCCATATTCATATTTTCCATTCCTTTCATCTCCATGCCCATTGAGAGTTTGTTCCTTCAATGTTGAAATGGACATCCATCCTCTAATATCATCTTCCTTGCTATAAGTCCCTTGCGCCTCTTCCATTCCTCTAGAATCTATGATAATATTAGTCTAATCTAGTTTTTTGTTAACTTTGCAAAATGTGCAGCCAACAAACTTTGTCACGCTAATTGTTCATAATAATTTCATGAAAATATAGACCATTCTGGTTCAATAATATATCAGAATTCTTTCTTCTTCTTTCATGGAAATTTGAATGTCCAGATCAATTTTATAGGTGGATGTTTGGTTCAATTTCAATAACACCAACGCATGCCATGCTCAATTTTGAGTTTTGAGAAAAACGTTATGGCTATTTAAAAATTTCCCATTAAATTTTCTGTTGTTTTTCAACTTGGTGCTATTTTGCGATGTAATTATTCCTTTTTGCACCTACTCCTTAGTATTTTTAGTAGGATATCAATTAAGTTTCTTCGCCATTATGGACAGTTTTCCCAAGTTTCACCTCTTTCTGGGTTCCAAGCTGCTAGTTACAACCTACTGAAGTTCTAGGCCAAAATACTATATTGTAACTAATATGTTACATGTACCTTATTTTCCATATTAAACACTTTTAACATGCTCGAAAATTTAATTAAGCTCTTGGAATGTCTTCCTATGGTTCAATTTATTTCCATTGAATGCTCCTGAGCCTCAATCTAATTCCAGAGAACATAGTTATGGCTCTTTGAGTTAGTTGGGTCTTAAAATTTACCCTTCTTTTCCGTTTGTTTCTGTAACTTTCTCATAAAAGCTTCATTTGATGAATGGTTTACACCAATAGAAATATCTCTCCAGCTCTTTATTTGAGCTATAGAGAAAGTATTTCTTTTTAACACCCCGTTCTTGTGGTTTTTGCATTGCTAAAAGCAGCTCTTAGACCTAAAAAATGCGCTACAAAAGGATGACCTTCAAATGATGTAAAACGATGCAGAAAATCATTAATTTTTTTGTTGTTCACCCTTCAAACGACTTCGTGTGCACAAATTCAACCTTTACACCCATATTTTAAATTTCCAAAAATAGAACAATTTAAATTTCCAAAAATAGAACAAGGTAAATCATGCTTCGCGCACCTATAACCACTGTGCATCACTTATTTATTGTGCCAATAACTGCATGCACTTTTATGTCGCGCAACAATATCCACTGCGCATAGGTTTTGTACCGTGTGCTGATAGTCCTCATGCATTTCACTTGATGCACTGGACCATTCCAAAGTTTAGTACGCCTCCACCATGCACCAAAAATCTGCACGCACCACTAACTAAATTGTCGCGTGACAACATATACCCACATTGAGCGCACACCAACAAAACTACTTTGTGCTCTACCAACACTGCGCACACCACGTGCATCATTATTACGTGTGTGAACACCATGTAATGCTAAATTTATCATGTGGTCCTATACACCAACATTTTTCCACACGGTGCTGAAATTTAGCGCGCACACTCGCATACTAACATTTTTTCGCACGACACCGAAATTTAGCACGCACACCTGCACACTAACATCTTGTTGCACAGTGCCGAATTTTACCTATCACAAGCTTTTCAATGCGCATCATGCATTTTTAGTGTGCCCACCTGTGCAAATTCATTTTTATGCACATCAATTCCTTGTGAATTCCGCTACAAAAATCGGGGCTTTTGGCTTAACTTTTTCCCCAATTTATCATCGGCATTCCGCAACCATAAAATTTTTTCAATTTCACCTCGATAACACCAGTTCAACCTATGCAACAAAAAATCATTGTAAGTTGACATTTATGGAATGAATTTACCTAAAATCAATTCGCGAATTGAGAATTTAACCACTAAACTCGCTCCATTTGTCATGCCTTCACTGTAACTTCAAATTCGACCCATTCTAGATCTGAATTTTCTAGAACATATTTTAAAACAATAATATCTCATCACTTGGATGAATTTCTTGATTTTCTCATGAATTTAACAACAAATATTGGGGATTTTCCCCAATT
>SNQJ01S0176433.1:1510-14421 GCA_010110895.2 Picea sitchensis | reverse complement strand
AACATCATAGGGTGCACTTGGAGTTGCATTCATTGTTCGAAGTCACAACAACATAGAGTGCACTTGGAGTTGTAGTAGTTGGATTCTACTTGGAATCATAACAAGAAAGAAGGATTGTAACCACTGTGAGGAGTTGCAGCTATTGTATTACTCATATGTAAGAATATTAGTACATGAATGTAGCAAGTTTCTTTAAAAAATATGCAATAATAGTGTATAAATGACATATGTGGAAAGTTTCATACCTTAACGAAAAGTAAGGAAAAATTGGATAAGGAAAGTATAAAAAATGAAGTGATCAATGGAAAATGGTATGCAAAAGGGTGTTATATGGGTGCTAAAAATATGCCAATTGAGGCACCCGTCAATGCATTAGTGGCAATGCAAACATGGAAAAAAAAACATTTAATTTGGAGGTATTATTGAAGATACTTTTTCAATGAATTTGAATATGGTGTAAAAAGGTGAAACACAAGAAATTGAATTAGATTTCTGAATATGCAACTTTTATTCATAGAAACTGTAAATAACCATGTGAAATTTTATTTTTTCTAATAGTGGTATGCTATTTTTCCAGCAAAATATAATATATATGTTTTTGTTCGTGCAAGTCTAGAGTACCTTAAGGATAGAATTTCATTCCAAAAACTTGTATAATTGTAGACAACACATTTTATAGTGCGGTGTATTTTTTGGAAATTTATAATATTATTACTATTTTTATTAAATATAAAAGTCAATATATCCTTGAAATCACAACTCCTTTTGTTCGTGCAGGTTATGAGGGTTTTAAAATGAACAAAATAATTTCCTTTTTTTAGATCATAGATATCGGTCTTTTGTAGTGTGGTGTATAACTCATTTTAGAAATGATTAAGTCGAAAAACATTTAGAATGGAAATAAAAGAGGTATGCATTCTAGGATTTTGATATATGCGAAGATAAAAATAAATTAACAAAATGAAAAATGTTAATTAAAAAAAATAAACTATATATTTGCAATATTCATAGCTAACTCTATATATGTCTGTATTTTCATCAACAACTGATTTCTGTAGCATGTAGAAAAATAACATAAAAAAATATATAGATAGAGGTATTCAAAAAATTGGAGGTTTTTATCTATTTTCTTATCGAACTTGTAACATACCCAGACACCCACAGGATGGCCATACTACTCCAAAAAACTGCTTCTGAACTTATCATGAATTTTAAGAACATTTAATCTGAAATCAAGCATGAAAGACCCACATGGATTAATCAAGATCCATGCTACAACATAAAATAAAAAAACAACGTTCCATACACAAAAAATAACCAGCAGATATGCACATTATAAATACATATCTCGGAGATAATTAAATACATAGTGAAATATACATTATAGTAAAAACACAAAGAGCACTTATATTTTCCAGAAAACATTCACCAACTGGCTATAGACCAAGGACGTTCCTCCCAACCATAGACACGTATGTTCATTTACTCTCAACAACAGGTCACCCTCGAGCCATGGCTATGAATCCCCAAAGACGGGTCCTAGGCCAAATTTGAAACACACAATGGTTGGATAACTAGCTCTCACTTTTCCCAACCACACAATAAATCCAAATTTCCATCCCTCTTTCCCCCTCAACCTCCACAACCCAAAGAAATGAATACCTTTATTTTCCGTGCATTCCCTCAGGTTGTTCCATTTCTCTCCAGGTCTCTAGTGCTACTGGTTAGGAAATATCCCTATTGGAAACTCCAAGGATTCTCAACTATGGACAGTTCTTTTTGAACTTCCATCAATCTCATGCACCCATACATCATTTCCCAACTACACAACAAATACAACTTTCCATCTCTCTTTCTCCCTCACCCTACACAACCCAAAGAAATGGACACCTTTCTCTCCCATTCATTCCCTCAAGTTGTTCCATTTCTGTCTAGGGCTCCAGTGCTACTGGTCGGGAAATCTCCCTGCTGTAAACTCCAAGGATTCTTAGTTGTGGACAGTTCTTTCTGAACTATCATCAGTCTCATGCACACATGCATCCATTCCCTCCTGGAATGATTAATAATCTATAACAACCATCTAGCAATGACTCTCCTCTTCCAGCCTTTTGTTTCCATGATCAGACTAAGAGCACACAAATTAGCAAGAAGAGTGACGAGGAAGAAGAAAAATAACCCCCGAACCACCCACACAATATTTCACAATGGATGTTTATATAATTACATGAAAATCAAGAACCAAATGGCCTCCCCCAATAAGATCATCTAACCCTCTTTTCTCCATAAAATCAATTATGGGTAAACAAAAAATATAATAAAAAGACTTAGCCCCTTAATCTCGTTCTCTTATGAATCATAGCCCCCTATCTCTTTTGTCCATGTCCGTCTTGCAACCAACAATGTATTTTATTAATGTATATGAAGTATTACATTTCCTAGGCACTCTGGCCCTTTTACAACTTTACTGGCTCACCACCATAAGTCACAATTACATAATACATTATAGTTCATAAGGGTTAAAACTGAGGTGTTATATCCCCCTCCCCTTATTTTGTCACTGTCCTCAGTGCACAACACCATTCCAATGTTATTAACTTTGCAAATCTAGGCTTTTTGTCCTTAATCCACACAGGAAATCTAGCAAACCCTTATATACATAGGCACTCTGGCCTAAAATTAAACATGTATACATAGGCATTCTGACTCAAAACATGTATAATGATATTCAGAATTTATATTTCTGGAAGAAGTTCCAACCAACAAGCTCTCCTTCCCTCTCAGCCATGCGCAACCCAAAGAAATAAATCTCTTTCTCTTCCATGTATTCCCTTAGGTTGTTCCATTTATCTTAAGAGCTCCAATGCACTTGGCCAAGAAGTTTCAGAGTTGCGTATTAAAGAGCTCTAGCTGCAACAAGTCCACTAGACTTTCTTCATTCCATGCATTCATCATTGATATTGATTTCTTTCTCATGTTATTTTTCGCGAGATTCCAATTTTAATAGCTAACATATCATTTGTATTATAAAAATACAGTCATCATGATATATTGTTATAACAATTTAAATCATAAATGTCAAATATGTTTTATATAGGAAAACAAAGTTTCCAGGCATGAACTTCCTGCTCATAATTCGTTTGGATCTTTTGGTTGCAGGAATCAATATTCATTATGGATTATATCAATTCCATACCCAATACCATTATTCCGAAAATTTTCTCAACCTTCAATCATCCAAACCAATTGTTAGAATAATCATGTAACAATATAAATATTAATTTCTCAAATCTGTTTTATATAGGAAAATAAAATTTCCATACATGAGATTCTTGCTCATATTCCTTGGCTCTTGTATGGTATTACATCCCTTCCACATCCAAGACGATTCACCCTACATTCTCCTCAACCTTTCATTTAGCCACACAAATTATTAGCATAACATACCAATTTGTAACTATTAATTTATGAAATCTATTTATATACAAGAAATAAAATTCTCATGCATGAATTTTATGCGCATAATGTTTGGCTCTACAGTTGTAGATATCATTCTTCCTCACCGGCTTAAATCCCTTCCATATCAAATACCATTCTACCTACAAATCCCTCAAATTACACTCAACCAAACGATTGTCAGTATCTCATGTACAAGATATATATTTTTTCATGGTAACAATTCAAAAAAAATTCACAAAGTGATCTCAGAATTGTTTACAACTACAATTCAATCACTTCCATTAATCCAACTATTAATTGGAATGAACCAATCACTCTTTACACATGTATTATAAGCCAATGTTTTCTTTCTTCTATCAACCAATATTTCTATCACTTTGTTCCCTTGACAAATATTTTCCGTAATTTATCATTATATAACCACTGTCACCTGCAACTTTCTTGTTGCGTTACCTAACAAATCCTGAAGTGTTTTCAACTTCATGAGTCAGCAATACTCACATCATTTCAGTTTTTATCATAATTGTTTCCATTTTATATAATATATACATGCATTCAACAAAATACATTCAATAATTCCTGTAATACCACTTATAACATTTTTAATAGTTCCAAAAAGTGATCTCATAATTGTAACAACAACAATCCAATCATCTTCAACTAGTACTCATATTAATTATCTTGCAACTATCCATCATTATGTATTTTCAGCACCACATGCTTTTAATAATGCAACAATTAATTAATAAATAAAACAACAATCGATGTATCAATACCGATGACCATATTTACACAATGCATCCATACATTGACTACATAATACCACATAACTATGTCATGCATTCACCAAGATGAATTGGAAGGTCTAACCAATGCCTCAAAACATCATCCACAAACTTCCTACTACTTTTCTAACTATTTAGATGTCTTCCTTTTCAACCCAAACACAACACCAATAATATAATTCTTAAGTTCTCTTCAGTGTCAGCAAAGAGGTTGTAGTCCAAACATCAACTATACAGTAGATACCATTGAGCACTCAGATAGCTCTATATCCCTTCCATATCCAACCATATCATGGTCTCACACATGACTAACTCTATGGATATTCATTGTTATATCAAGTGTATGTCTTCCGACTTGACCTGATTATGATTCCAAAATCAATCATAATACAATATGAAACTAAATTTTTATCTAAATGAATTCTAGCATCAACAACATTTACTATCTCTAGGCCTTTGGCCATTACATATCAATTTAAATATTGAAAAATTAATTGGGGGGATTCTACCTCAATTCCCTTCAACATGTATGCATCAAAAGAAACTAAATGTATACCTGCATGGTTGTTATCAAACTACTTGATGATACCTAATGAACTAGTATTTTTAGAAGCTCGTAGACTTCATCCTTCATCATTTTTATCACCATTCATACCACTCTCATGGATCTTCACATAGATGGAAATTATAAGAAAAAAAAAACATCCACATCTTTAACCATGCTATATCATTTTTACTAAATACATAATCCATCATTAGTCATACTCAATTTCCATAACATCATTATTTCATAAAAACAAACTATTCTAAGTTCACAAGCATGTTATATGCATATCCAAGCATGTGCATATGCACAATTACTCATCCATATGCACCAAGATTTCACTATCAACATTCCTACTAATGCATATGCATTTTAACTTCATTATATGCCTCATGCATTGTAGTGGATTTACTTTTCAATTCACTTATTTATTTATTTATTCATGTTGTAGTTGGTTGTCCTTGAATTCCTTCGAATCCTTTCTAACATGTGTGTTCTCACTCTTCTCATCTGCACTATTGTTCCATCATCTAAACACTTTCTAGCCAAGTTCCACGTGGTTATTCTGCAATCCAACCAGTGTGTTTTATTTTGAGCAACCTCTCTTAGGTAGTCATATCCAAAATTTACCTTTATGAAACATTCCAACACCTTGGAATGAAGTAACTTAGGACATTCCATCACTTTACTACCACAACATTCTTGAATCAAACATTGTTACTCCTAGTTGTCCATTAGATTACTTCATTAAAAATTCCCTAAGAAACCAAACTTTTCACACTTAATACCATTCCCAATGGAAGTCTATTTTCATTCAGTGACACTTTTCAAGTGAAAGAGCATTCATTTTTCTATCTCCAATTTCTCTGCATTGGCATCCTACTTCCACTGTGAACTTTGATATCAGAAGTAGATTTCTTTCATTGAGTACTTTTCGACAGGTAGATAAGTCATATCTAACAAATCCTCCCCTTAAAATCCTATGCTTGACACATAGATATTATTCACACACAACCTCTTAAGTTCTTTGTTCTCTTTCACCCCAAGCTTTTCAACTGTCTACACATCTCTACATTAAAGGCTATGGAGACTTAGTTTTCCTTTCTATGCCCATTAATGGAATTATTCACCTCCTAGATTCATGTATTATGTGAGGGTTCTTTATTTTGTGTTTGAAATTCATTCCAACTTTGTAGCCGCTAAAGAATAATCCTTCGATTCTTCTCTCCTTCTATTCTCCTCTTCTTGAGTTCTTTATCCACTTTTCATTGCTTTCCCTGTAGTTATATGTTGCCTCAACCAACTTATGCAATCTTTTTCATGCTTCCATGACTATGATATCCAATACTAGAATGGAATTGATCCAATTAAATCTCTAATCCTACCAAATCTGCAAGCAACCATTTTTTGTTAGAATTATACATATTATAGAAATCTCTCAATTAATGGTAGTCTGCTAGAGGTAATTTTTTTCTTAATTCATGAAGAACTATATCACAATAATCCAAATTAGAGTAATTCCGGGTCGTTCTCCTCTGATTCATCTTTCCAATGACTATATTCTTGCCACAATCTAATATCTAAGCTGAAAGTTATGGCTTCCCGGAAAATCACTTTAAGCCCCTTTTTTGTTTTGCAAAAAGGATCTTGTTGAAATATTCTACAACTCCGATAAATGGTACCGAATTTGAATTCTGCATAGGCACTTCCTTCAAACCACTTTCAATGTGACCAAAGCTTGAAACCATGGGCTTATCCACTCTAATGATGTTCCTTTAGGACTTTTCCATTATTATTCTGCACAGAAGCTTGTTCGCAAAATGTCTGAGGGCTTGGTTAGTTCTAGGCCCTTCATGCCTCCACCCCTTTACCTTATCATGAGACCGACATTGGAACCAAGTCCTTTGGGATTTGGCCTTCGAATATTCTCTCATTTCAATCTTCCACTTCTCCCAAAGTAAAACTTTATCAAAACCCTCCTATTATCTCCACTACCAAATCATACGGTCGAGATTTAATCTCAGGTTAACTAGACTATCCCTCCCCATCTGGAGGATTCAACAAGATCAACGACTGTGACTTAATTAGGCGCTGGGATTCATGGCCTTAATAAATTCGAGACATCGTCACTCCTAGACTCCGGAACATTCCAATTACCAAGTCGCTCAACTCCCCCAGAGTGATATCTATGGAAGTGCTTATGCCAACCTTCCACTCCTTGATCTAATGGTTGACAAAGGTCCTGAAGGGATCTTAGATAGATGGTCTGCATGAATTCGTGACTTCGGTCTTCAACATTGTTGGTGGTAGAGATGTTGGACACCCTAGAGGCCATACTACCAGAGATGACATGGCATGTCGATGTCGATGTTACCTATGGTGACATGGACCCATGGCATGTGTGCCACATGTCACAAAACAAGAACAAGTGAGGATCCAAAAGGTCCTGAATCTAGGTGACACTTGTACCCACTTGACACCCCTGCCACATGGCCTATGAAAAGATAGATGGTCCACACTTTGCTCCTTGATCTACAACTGAGATCAAATTCATGACTTCAGGATTACAGGCTTTGCAATTTTTTTTAATCCAAAACACGATACCTCCGAGATAGTGGAATGTCGAACTAAAATCAATGGCTCACACTCACAACAACTTTGATTAACTCTGGGATTCAGGCTTCGGGGCTTCTCGCTCCAAATGACCACCACACACTTGAACTATTGAATTCCGAACTGGAGAAGGGTGTACATCTATGAATGAGACTCTCCTTTTATCAATAGATAAGATTAACTCCATTACTTCGTAGCTTCGGTACTTTTGGCACCAAAATAAATTTCACCCACAATCCTTCAGATAGCCAAATATCTGAATACTTGGAAATGTACGGACACGTGTACCCAACAATTGACGATCAAGATTTACTCCAGAATTCAAGACTTCGGGGAATCAATATTTCCTATGGTATGGGTTTGATCCAATGACCCAGATCTGTTTCCACTACCAATCCAATGACTATTATGGTTTCTTCTCCTCTATGGCTTCGCTTCCCTCCAACAAAGGTTTTCTCAAGGTTTTCAAGGGCTTCACCTTTGAAATATCCTTTGTAGATTCAACTCCCTGGCCTCTACTTGCATTCTATGAAACACTACACCTCCTGAGATTTGAACTTATGATAAGTTATATGGAACACTCTTTGCGCATCTCCCGCAATTTGAAACTTAGAAAGTTCTTTCTTTCTGCACTCCTTGCATAGGCTATGCATACACGAGTTATATCTCTCCTGATCTTTCAACTCTTCAAACTTTAAAGGGTTCAATCCTTTTCTCCTTCAAAAACTTATTGTTCCCTCTTGGAAACCACGCTCTTCCTCCTAAGATTTACCAACACTTAGACAGAGTGTTGGCTTCATGCACTCCTTTCACTCTCTCTCGTGAGTCTCGAAATTTACAGACTCATCTGCAAAATCCTTACGCTTACTCTATGTAGACTTGCACTATCTTTTCTGAGCATTAAATTCAGTAAGCCTATAGGAATTCACTCCTTGCACTTCATCTCTCCTCTTAGCTTTTACACTACTCTGAGTGTAGGTACACTCCTTGCACTCCCTCGGTACACACTTGCACTAGCCTTCTCTTGAGATTTTACACTACTATGAGTGTAGACACACTGCTTTCTCTTTCTCTCTGCACTTCTTGCACTATCCCTTCTGATCTTATAAATGGTTCTAGTGTGCCCACTTGGCATGATCCTCAAAGAACTCTTGACTGAGTTCTTGCACACTCCTTGTGTTGGCTTCTCAAAGTTCTCAATAAATATGGCGTGCACTCCTTTCATAATCTTGAGAGCCCGGAACACTTAGAAATTCACACAGACAAGGAATTCTATCTATTCCAACAAAGGAAACATAATTGCACTCATGGAATTCATAAACATTCAGTAACCATTCAGAAACAAACACTCATTCACAGAGAACACACATAAAGATTCATATGGAGGGAAAACTGCATTTCCATTAATCATAATTATTTTTATAGTGTTTACAATGGTTACAAGATTGGACTACAGCATAGTCTCAAATCTTTTCTCCTATATAGAATTCTCCTCTCTTGAGAGCTATCCTCTTCTCATACATTATGATTTAAATACACTGATATTTTTACAAAAGAGAATCTTCTTGAGCCTTCCCTCACTTGAATGAATTAAATTACAATTAATTTACAACTCATCCAGATTGGATCTAAGATCTATGACCTATTATTCTTTTAAAGGAAATTTACATGCAACCTGTATAAATACAATGACCCTACCCTATTTAAGCCTTTACAAACTTTATTACATTAAATTTGAGATTTAAAACCAAAAGTAGAAGGTTGGAACTTATCTCTCCTCGGTATTTGTTCCATCCATGTGCATTGTTGCGCTGGATACTGACGTGGTGTTGATGCTCCTGCATCAACTTGCAACAAGAGTCACGAAAAAAAATAAGGCTATCAAATCAATGAAGAAGCATTGATGATGTATAAATATATACTATATATTCTTGATACATAGGAATTAAAAGGACTTATCTTCGATGAAATACACAAGAAACCTTGCTTAAAACACCAAGAATATAATAAAATGATTACTACAGTAAGAAAAAAATACTTTTGTCCTATAATGAAAAATGAAATTGTTTACTATCTTGCAAGATGCTTAGAATTTCAATAGCTTAAATAAGAACATAGAAATCGAACAAGATTATTGAAACATTTTCCCATTCTTGAATGGATATGGGAAGTGATATTTACGGAGTTTATCACAAGTTTTCCAAAGGAAGTGAAACAACATGATTCCATAATGTTTGTATTTGACATATAGTATCATGTTTGTAGTTGACAAATTTAGAAAGGCTATTGTGTAGATTCACTCTGGGACTTCGTAGCTTTGGGGATTTCTCCTCTTGGCGACAAAAGGGTCAATTTTTCCTGAAGTGTCGAATCTTCGAATTGCGAGATATACGACTCACGTTCCCTGATGGGAAATATGGCTAAGATCCACTCCGCTTTGGACAAGACTTACGGTCCGAGAACTCTGATCGACAGTTCTCGTTCTCCTGTGCTCATATCCAACAATGGGGATCTAATACCCTCTGTTGTGAACTCTCCTCTCATTTGCGTTTGATCCAATGGCTTAGATCTAATATTACAGCCCAAATCAACGACTATGTTGGTTTCTCTCCTCTGCAACTCCTCTTCCCTCCAACAGAGGATTTCTCAATCTTTTAAAGGCCAGACATTTGATATATCCACTACAAGGTCGACTCCTTTGCCTCTCATTACTTTCTCGAACTGGTACACCTCCTGAGATTTTGAACATAGTCAAAGTGTTCTCTTAGTGCTCTCCTAGCACACTGTAACTTTAAATTTGACTAATTCTAGGTCCGAATTCGCTAGAAAATATAATAAATTAAGAATATCCCATGAAGTTAAGAACACAAATTGGGGATTTTTCCCAATTCCACGCAATTGCTTTTTATTTTTACCACGGATGCACCGTGACTTGAAATTTGGCCACTTCGAAATCAATTCTCTGTGAAATTTCACTTCAATTCATATTCCTCGACCCATCCAGGCTCAATTTTGAAAACTAGAGCTCTGATACCATTCTGTAACGTGCCCAACCACCCATAGGTTGGCCATGCTACTCCAAAAACTTTCTTCTAGAATGATCTTGAATTCTAATAACATATAATCCAAAATCAAGCATTAAAGACCCACATGAATTAATCCAGATCCATGCTACAACATAAAATAAATAAACAGTGTGCCATGCATAACAAATAACTAGCAGAAATGATCATTGTAAATATATATCTCAATGATAATTAAATACACAACGTAATATACATTATATTGAAAACGCAGAGAGCACTTATCTTTTCCAAAAAAAATTCACCCTCTGGTTGTAGACCAAGGACATTCCTCCCAACCATAGACATTGTTGTTCATTTACTCTCAACAATAGGTCACTCCCGATCTAGGGCTATGAATCCATAATACCCCCAAAAAATATATGTTTTATCTTTTTGATATTATAGATCTATTTCTTTGTATTATTCAATTTACCAACTTATTTAAAAAATCATAGCTAATAGGCTAAAAGGTATATTGTCATGTATTGTTTCTGATGAGTAGTTTGGGTTCCATTTCAATTATCAAATCGATGATGTAGTGACTATTAAAAATAACAATATTCATTAATTTAAGACTAAACAACTTCCTACAACCATCCTAAATATGGAGTTGGTCAAGGAATATGATATATTAAAGTGGTTATTTATCAAATTGTTGCTTGTTCAATTATTGGTGAGTTTTTCAACTGTAAACTCTATGATGGGCTTCTTGTCCTCAGTTTCCTATGTAGTATTGATTATTGTGTTCCCTTATAGTTTCATTACTTCCTCTAGGGAGCTTGAACATGGACGTTCTCTATCTCCTTTCCTTTTCTTGTTAAATGTTGCAACAATGAACACATTACTTAAAGATGAAATAAGCAAAGGAGATATGAAATGGATCAATATGTCAAACTCAATTTATATATCAAATTTGTTTTCTGTCGATGATATCATGACCTTTGGTCATGACTCAATTCAAGAGTTGGAAAAAATTAAGGAGTTGTTAGATCTTTACTATATAAGGAAATTGGTACGGTGATAAAAATTAATAAATACACAATTATGTTCAATGAATTGGATGAAGAGGTTCAATATCATGATGAAGAGATATTTTACATGAACCACTATGATTTGGATCTAGGAGTTAAATATCTTTGATTTTATTAAAACCAAATGGTTATCATTTTCAGGGTTGGACTTTCCTATTCAAAAAGTTAGAAGCTAGAATTTCATTTTGGTGTTATATATACATTTCTAGGGAAGGATGTCTAATCTTGGTCAAAGAAATCCAAAAAATTGTTTAGGGGTACTAGATGTCAATAGCTAATAAATTTTTTTTGTAAGTTAGAAGATATATCAGATCTTTCTTAAGCAACAAAAATTACAGTTGTCATGCTATCCCATGAGGTTGTGGCAGCATTGCCCAGGTGGGAAACCAATGCTACCACATGGCCATTAATGTTCAAAGTGTTCATGAAAAACTTACAAAAAAATGGTAAAGAGAATAAACTGTAATGTACTTGATCTAGGTTGCCACGTAGGATGAAAATTCTGTAAGATAGAATGTCCATGCAGAATTCAAAAAATTGAAAGGGGCTAAAACTGTATACTCTTAGAACTAAGAAGTCTCACAGGGAGAAAAACTTGTAAATTATGTTGTATGGAGACATAAATCCTTGGGAAACCTTAGCGAGAGGAAGTTATCTAGAGCTGGGGTAGGGTCACTGCTCATTCCTTCAGTCTTGTGCATTGTCCTTGCCTGGAGCAACTGGGGCTGCAGTAATTTTCCTGAGATCCCGTAGAAGATGCATCATGATATCCTCATGAAAAATCCGATCTTCTTCCATGTTCTACATCTCTTTGATGGCGCCATTGACATCCTTAATTGCATGCTTGATGAAATCCAGAGAGTCCTTCAGAGATTCCATCTCAGTGGAACAGGTGCAATAAAATGAGGGCAGAGGGGGTGTGGGTGAATCAAAGGATAATTAGGGGGGAGGGGGCAGGGAGAGGGGAGGCGTGAGGATGAAGAAGAGAGAGGGGTTGACTAAATGGAGTGAGAAAAGGGTAGCAAAGAGCGAGGTGGAGGTGGGTGAGGAGACGACGACTCCAAACTGAGCTTTTGAGCGAAGCCCGGGGAATTTCCATGGTTGTTGAACCATTCAACTCTACAGGCATAAGGAGAAGACAAGGGAGGTATTTATGGAGTAATGGATCATTTGGGAGGGTGTTCCAAAGAGGTGGCACGATTTGAGGCAAGGATAATCTTTGGGGTGGAGGCACGAGCAGGGTCCTGAGGCAAGCTTTGGATATTCCGCTTGCCACGACCTCTCAAGCCTCTGCCTCTTTCTGCGTACCAGGATGCCCCTCGTTTATATTTAACCTAAAGGTGAGGCATGAGGAGAAACACCAAAAAAAATAGGTGGATCTCGAGGCCACTGTTGGGGGAACGAGAAGGTTCGAGCG
>SNQJ01S0176432.1:0-14870 GCA_010110895.2 Picea sitchensis | reverse complement strand
ACAAGGCTCACATAGTATTACTATCATGATTGAGATGCATTCCATTACCCATAGATTCACCTTAACTATTAATTAAGTGTTAATCCATAATTTCACAACCATTGTCTATGTATTTAGTGATTAAAGTATGATCACAACCAAAAACATGATCTTACTTAAGAGTACAACATAGATTCAAGTAGATCATGGTAATTCAACATCATGGACAAGGAAAAATAATAAAATTCGTCATCACCATAGAAGAGAAAGACAACACAAATTTTGAAGGGGGGGCTCATTCTATTAATCTTCAAAACAAATCAATACATCATCCATATCAAATATTCATACTTAATACTACTATATATATATATAAACAAGAACCCAAAAACAACCCATTCATAGGCCTAAGCCTTTACATTGTATTATTGCACCTAAGGACAGAAAGGTGCATTCAAAATGTGCATTCTTTTTGGTCTTAATCGGAAATCCTCGATAGCTAGTTGTTGCATAATTTTCTTTCCTTTGTTTCCATGTGTTATTGTTGTGATTTCTCCACTTTGTTTTAGTTGTTGGCCTCTAATAATGTCCTCTCAAATAATGTTTTGTGATGCCCTATTCCATGAATATGTTGATTATTCTGTTTGTTTACTTGGTAATGTTGATCTTGATCTTCTTGTCTTTCTTGATAATGAGGGGGTCAATATGGTTTTACATGTTATGGTGTTTCTTCATTTTGCTAATACATGCCATCAATCTTCTTTTCAAGGACAATGGAATCCTCTATTCTTTGTGCTTGGTCTTCAATACTACTTACCTTTGAGACAATTCCATCATATTTGACTTTAACATTTTCAAACTAGAGCTCAACCTCTTCGATTATTATTTGGTGACCTTCTTGAATCTCATCTTCTCCTTCTAAAACTAAATGGTGATATATTCCATCAATTTATTTCTTCTGTCTTCAAATTTTGCTTTCATTTCTTCTTTGATATCATCAACATCCAAGGTTTCTTCAATAATTTTACTCATTTCTTCACTAATGATCTTTGTTTTGGCCTTTTGTAAATGCCTTTTCACATTCTTAACATCATTAACAAGTTTTTGATTATGCTTACCTAGCCTTTTGATTTCTTCATCTTTGTTTTTCAATTCTTCCCATGAAAAAGAAAGATAAAATCACTCATCCTTTTCCAATTTTACTTTATTACTCTTTTTTCCTTTTAATTCTTAACCTCCTTAATGAATAATTCATTAATAGATAATAACATCTTAGACAATTGATCACCCTTCTTCTTAAAATCTTCATTTCTCTTCACATCACCCACCCTTTAATGATGATTTTACACTATAATAATTTTAACACAATTAACTAAACCTTCTTTTTAAAATCTTCATTTCTCTTCACATCACCCACCCTTTAATGATGTTTTTACACTATAATAMTTTTAACACAATTAACTAAACCTTGACATTATCACTTCATATAATCCCATTAACGTTAATGGTTAGTCTCGTCATGTCAGGTTAATTGTACCTTTCTTTTCGGTGTCTCAAGTTAATTGTACCTTTCTTTTTGGTGTCCTACTATAACTTAGGACAATTACAAACAATTCTATAAATTATTCTATTAATTCTAAATTTTCTATAAGTTGATAAAATCATATATACTTTATATCAAGCCATATAAAACAATAATTTTGTACTTCAATGCACTATATTATTTTATTTCATTTGGATTATTGGAAACATCAAAGTGTACGAAGTAGTCTTAGCTTTATAACGTTTGAATGTGGGCTTAGTGGTTAAGATGAAGCGCAATTATTTAATAATTTTAATTTTAATAAAAGTAAATAGTTAAAATTAAGATATATAATTTTTATGTAAATATAAAAAAAATCTTTGTAAAAACAACTAATGTTAAAACTTTTAATACAATTAAAAATAACAAAAATGTTTGTTTTTTTTTACAATTTTTTTTAATAAAATGTTTCTTTTCATTATTTTCATTATTTGTAACAAAAATTTATGAAAAATTTGTTAAGTAATCACCACTAACGAGAACAACATTGAAAAAGCTCAATCACCAAAACTACCCACTAACTTACATTAAAATTGCTTGACAAAGCATACAACATACAATGTCACAAATAACAATTCATTTGTCATAATAGTAGAATAAGAATAAAGTTTAGCCAATATCTCACATATAACTAGAGTTAGTTACATGTGGACCCTCATTTATCATTAGTCAACCCTATGTTACATTAAAATTGCTTGACAAAGCATACAACATACAATGTCACAAATAACAATTCATTTGTCATAATAATAGAATAAGCATAAAGTTTAGCCAATATCTCACATATAACTAGAGTTAGTTACATGTGGACCCTCATTTATCATTAGTCAACCCAATGTTAGGAATGATAGGATCTCATCCATTACTACCTTTACTACCTTGTTCAAGTTTATGAAATTTATTTATTTCTAAGATTGTAAGTATTAGTAATGAATAGTTGTGACTATAGTACATGGGTGGGGTATGAACTATGGTGGTGTTTCTTTCACTTTCACAGAACTCAACGTATGATGTGGATAGGTATTCCTTTTAATCATTGGAATTATTTAGAGTAGGACAAAAGAATTGGAGGTGTGATATGTAGGTTCTTACTTGTAACATCCTCACTATAATCCCTAGTTTAATTAATTCTTAATGTAGATATAATGTGTGGCTACGGCCAAGTGATGTATATGTGAAATGTATTTCTAATTTTTAATAATAAAATGTGATGTCAACTACTAAGGGGAGATGGATAGAGATGGAGGGATGAATTAATCCACAAGAGAGGGGAGGGTCTAGGAGAATTTCTAAGAGAGGGGTCCAAGGGGGAAAACACCCATGTCTATTAATTCACCCACATTCCTGAATTTTATTATCAATATGTATTAAACTTTGTTTCCTAATTTAGTGTCCCCAAAGCCAATCATTGAATGCATGAAAGAGGGTGGGTATAAGAAGTCACATCCTATAGTTATTGGGAGCATGGGGATTGAGTACTATAATCTTGAGGAAGTGTGTGAGTCAAGCAAGTAAGCCAAGGAGAGGAAATTCATATGGGGGGATACAACAATTTTTACACATTCATTTTTTGGGCATGAACAACAAGTAGAGAGAAGAAAAGAGAGCTTGGAGCTGGAGCAACCATCGAGGGAGAATTCTAGAGCATGTTTGAGTGTATCTAGAGCGTATTTGGAGCTGAATACTGAAGAGATAGGTTTTCATGTCTAGAGAGTGAACTCTTGTGTGAGTTTCACTGTAACAACAAGTGTTTGTTGTTGTTTTTGCTAGTAGTTTTCCTAACAGTGTGTTCCCTTGAGTTTCCTAGCTGAGAGATTCATGCTTACCAGTGCCATTGAGACCCTGATAAATGAATGGGATGCCCGAGGGACTGAGATCGGTGAAGGGGTACATTCCTTGGGTTGGGCAGGTCAAGAGGAAGAGAGCTGGTGGAAAATTAGGATAGATGTAGGAGAATATCAGTGGGTTGTGGGATTTTTGAGTTGTGAGTGGAAAGTGAGAGACCACCCTCTTTTGTGGGTTTCTATCCCCAGCTCAGTGGTGACTTGCTATTGATATTTGGAACAACAGGTCTATGGTTGGGTGAACGTTCGTCCCAAGCAACTGGTTTCACAACTATTGTTAAAAGATAAGTGTTTTATTTTCTTTTTGTCTTGTATTTATGAGTTAAATTGATGTGCATGAACTCTGTGTTTAATAAGAATTTATATGATGCTATGTTGAGTTACTTAATTGCATTCATGTTGTTTAAAAATGTTGTATATGCATTTAATTTGTAGCTTGAATGTTAAGCCCTAAATAGTGGCACATTGCCCCTTAATTGGGGCATATTACCTTAGTATTTTTATTTTATTTATGTCGAATTGGGTCCATTAGTTGTAATTGTACCTCCTAGTCTCTTATACATACCAAGGAGACCTTTTCATTTGGAATCATCTTGTAGTCGTGAATTCATATGATGTATAAGGAGGTTTCCCCCTCGAAGAGGCTTATTATTTGAATTTCTCTCTTTGTCAAGGCGTTGAGTACTTATTATTAGGTTTTTATGCTATTTTTATATTTGGTTCATAACATTTGGTATTCAGAGCTCAAGGTCTTGGGGTTTCACTGTTGCATCTTAGATACCTTGGAATTTTCACTATAACTTGTTTTTGGGATGTTTYAGAAGGAACTCCTTGGGGCATATTTAGTAGATGGATCAAAGTACATGTAGTTAAAATTTCAGCTTCTAGGGCGTTATACTTTCGGAGATATGGCCTGTGGAAAATCAGGTTCCTGAATCATCCTGAATTTAGTCATTGAAAATTTTTCTCTATAACGTTTTTTCTGTGATGCTTCAGACTGTGAAACGTGGATTATATTTATGGGAATTAGCAGGGTATCTATGATAAAAATTTCATCTTCTGGGTCATTCTAATTTTATAGATACACCCTGTGTAAGATAGGGTAGCTGACTAGTCCTATTAACTAGTCTCAAACAAGTGTTCTAGGTAAAACAATGATATATTCTTCAGTGAGTATACAAATTAAGTGAGACTAGTTTCATTGGATAGTGAACAATATTTAGTATTCCTGGTGGAATTTTCAGAATAGGATATCATATGTTGTGTGCTTGGCATGCTTTACAAGTACGCTCTCATGGAAATGCCAAAAATCAGCAAGGCGTGGGTAAGTCACCATAACTTCCACTTGGCATATCCAATTTTGATCAGACCTGTGGCATTGCAGAGAGGAAATATCAGAGAACTACAAAACGAAATTTCAGACCTATAATGACTGAAATTGTAAAGATACAACAAAAGAAAGGTGAGCTAGTAGAACAACCTCCAAATCAGGGTTTAAAAGGTGCGTTGTTTTTCGGAAATTTGCATAGCTTTTGACTAGAAGATCCAATTGGGGTGATTCAAAAAGTAGAATAAAGTGGGATAAAAGTATTATCACATAAATTTGAGAGAAACTTAAGGATTTTTTAAGGTGCATACGTGTTCCCACATCTCTAAACGTAGGAGTTTTTTTTACTAGTCAACGCTACAACCCAAGGACTGTGTGGTTCTTCCACGTACCTAGAGTATATCGAAAGGCCCATTTCGAATGGTTTCAAATTAGATAACGCTACTATGGATTTGATCTCCCACGTACCTATCATATATCAGAAGACCCCCTAGAATCCTAAGACTTACCAAGTAATCCTAAAACTTATCAGGAGAACAACACTCAGGGAGATCACTCTCTATTACCTGGGTAGTCAGATAGTATGGATAAGGGAATGGTCAATATTCCTTAGTTAGTGCCCTAATATATTGGTCTGAGTACTATTGTTGGACCCCACACATATATCAGAGAGCTATAGCACCTGACACTCCCTTGTCTGTAAGGACCTCTACCTAAGCCAATTAGGAATTCCTACCTTGCAGTGATACTTGGCTAGCATGCCACCAAAAAAGGGAACTTCTACACCAAATAAGCCTTTAGATAACCCTACCTAGACTCTTGATGAAGGTGAAGAAATGTGCAGGGACATAAATGATTTATAAAATAAGATAGTAACAAAAGATGAACTACAAGGGATGATGGATTTAACTGAAACTAAGTTGGAAACGATAATGGATACTAAGATGGATGGTTTAAAAGGGGAGATCATGGAAGGATTGAAAAATTTGATAATAGAGAGGCCACCTGAAAGTGACAATATATCCCATGAAATTCATGATGAGGACAAAAGGAAGATGAATTAAGACTAGAGAAACTACAACTTTGGGTTGAAGACCAACCACTTTCCTAATGAGGAAGTTTGATGGAAAGGATCYAATCACATGGATACTCCAGATGGAGCAGTTCTTTGATCTACATGATGTGCCACACACACAAAAGGTATGAATTGCGTATTTATTTTTAGAACCAAATGAATTTGTGTCGTATCGATGGATTTGTCCTCACAAATCACTTTTCACTTGGACAATTTTCACAGAAGAAATGGTAGCACACTATGAGGATACAAGGAGCAATACCTTCTTCATCCAATTGATAAATATCAAGCAAAATGGTTCAGATGTTGAGCACATTCTGAAATTCCAAAGATTGAATATAAAGGTAACAGATATTCCAGATGAGCACCTGATTGATGTATTCATAGGAACTTTAAAGGATAACTTTCAACATGAGGTTTGCCTTTGGGAACCTAAATAATTGGAGAATGTGTTCAGGAATCAGGGTGTCAAGAAATGTTGAAAGTAAAAATATGGCTATGGCTACTAGAAGGACCACTCCTAACATCTATCGAGAGAATAATGTTCCTTATTTTAAATCACCTCAACCTAGAAGGTTGACACCTCAACAATTGGAGGAAAGAAAAGAAAAAGGTTTATGCTTTAATTGTGACAACAAGTACAGTAAGGGACATAAGTATGGTGAGAAGAAATTAGTCTACATAGATTGTGAAGAGGAAGAATAACAAGAACCATCTCAAGATGAAAATGTAGAAGATATTTATTTTGAAGAGTTGACTCCCACCATATCATATAATGCATTGGATGGAATTAACACTCCTCAAACCCTCAAGATCGAAGGATATATCAAAAATAAAAAGTTAATAGTCTTAATTGATTCTAGTAGTAGTCATAATTTCATTCACTATAAATTATCCAAAGCTCTCAATTGCTTTATATATCCAGCGCCAAAGTTTCAAGTAATGATTGCAAATGGAGGAACTATCAATTTCTCAGGAAAATTCCATAAGATCAATCTTACTATGGGGGAATATGTAATGAATAGTCCATTGATTTTTATACCCATGGGTGGTGTTGATGTCGTACTAGCAGTCTAATGGTTACAATCATTGGGAACAATGGATTTTCATTTTCAAGAAATTTTCATTTGAAGGAAAGGAGAGTGAGTTAAGGGGTATCGTAGGGAAAACTAATAAGGTGATAATCTCTAATGGTATGCCAAAATTATTTAAAAACATGGTGTAATTGTACAATTGTGCTCACTATATGTTCAAACATCTAATCCATCTATTCTCGTAGATCTCCAAGGGATCATTGATAAGAATTCCAAAGTATTTGAATATATTCCCAGAGGTATTACACCCACTCGTGATCATGATCATGCTATTCACCTAATTCCTCGGAGTGTTCCTCCTAACATCAGGCCTTACAGATACCCTTATGCTCATAAGAGTGAAATTGAGTGTATGGTTGAAGAAATGTTAGAGGCTGGCATTATTAGACCTAGCCAAAGTTCTTACTCTGCATTGGTGGTAATGGTACTCAAGAAAGAGGGTTCATGGCGTGTGTTTCTAGATTATAGAGAGCTCAACAAGATCACCATTAAAGATAAGTTTCCCATTCCTGTCATTGATGAATTTTTAGATGAACTACATGGAGCAATCTACTTCACAAAGTTGGATATTCATTCAGGTTATCATCAAATTATAATGAAGGAAGCACATATCCCAAAAACAAAATTTTGAACTCATGAAGGCCATTATGAAGTTCTGGTCATGCCTTTTGGCCTTACAAATGCACCTTCCACATTCCAAGGGTTGATGAATTCTATTTTCAAGCCCTTCCTTCGAAAATTTGTATTAGTATTTTTTTATGATATACTAATCTATAGCAAGTATTGGGAGGATCATGTTAGACATGTTGACAGGGTGCTACAACTACTAAAGGAGCAACAACTATATGCAAAACCATCCAAATGTTTCTTTGGGGTGAAGGAGGTATATTATTTGGGTCATATTGTATCTCATGAAGGTGTCAAGGTAGACCCTAACAAGATTAAGTCCATGATGGACTGGCCGATTCCCAAAACATTGAATAATCTTAGAGGATTATTGGGTTTGACAGGTTACTACACAAGTTTGTTTGGAACTATGGAAGAATAGCAGCACTTTTAACAACATTAACTAAGAAGGATGCATTTTCATGGACTCCATAGGCAACTAGATCTTTTGAACAACTTAAAGAAGCGATGTGAAAATATCCTTTCTTGACCACACTAGACTTCACAAAAACCTTTATTTTGGAATGTGATGCCTCAAGAAATGGCATTGGTGTTTTTCTAATGCAAGAAGGAAGGTCCCTTTCTTTTGAAAGTTGACCACTCAAGGGAAAGGACTTACACAAACCCATTTATGAGAAGGAAATGATGGTAATACTACATGCATTGAAGCAATGGCGCCCTTGCCTAATAGGTAGGCACTTCAAGGTCAAAACAGATCATGGCAGTCTTAAATACTTCTTGGAACAAAGACTATCTTTAGAAGAACAACAAAAATGGGTGACCAAGATGTTGGGTTATGATTTTGAAATCATTTACAAAAAGGGGAAGAAAAATGTTTTGGCAGATGCACTCTCAAGAAAGGATGAAGATGTTGAGGTCGTTCTTTATGTTATCTTGAACATCCAACTTAATTGGTTAATGGAATAAATGGATGAATAGAAGAATGAGGAAAAAGTATGGACTCTCATTCAAAGGTTGCAGTAGGATTACAGTGCATCAGATACATTTACATGGAAAAATGATTCACCATGGTACAAATATCACTTATATTTATGTAAGAACTCCCAACTCAAACAAAATGTAATTTTGGAATTGCACACCTCTCTGGTAGGAGGGCACTCAATATTTTTGAAAACCTATCATAGGGTCAAGAAGGAATGTTTTTGGGATGGCCTTAAAACCAATGTTCAAAGGTTTGTGGCAGAATGTTTGGTTTTCGAACAAAATAAAGTGGAAATAATTAAGACCCCAAGTCTTTTAAAACCATTAGCCATCCCAATTCAGCGTTGGCAGGAGGTTTCCATGGATTTCATCATAAGGTTACCAAATTATGAAGGAAAGAGTGTCATTATGGTGATTGTTGATAGACTGACCAAGTACACACACTTTTGTGCACTCTCTCATCCTTTGAAAGTGGGTACAGTTTCCACCACATTCATGGAGACAATTCAAAAGCTACATGGAATCCTAAAGATTATTGTAAGTGAAAGAAATCCCATCTTCAGTGGACATTTTTTGACAGAATTATTTTCTTGTTTGGGTACTCAATTGGCTCATAGCTCATCTTATCATCCTTAATCTAATGGACAAACTGAGATAGTGAACAAATTTTTAGAAGGATACCTTTGTTGTTTTTCCTATGATAAACAAACATAATGGTTCAAGTGGTTACCCTTGGCAAAATGGTGGCATAACACTTAATTTCATACTGCAACAAAAATGACATGATTTATGGCGCTCTATGGATATCAACCACTGTCCATCACTTCTTCTCTAAAAAAAAAATATAATGTTCAAGCAGTGGCATATCACATCGAGCATCAACAACAAGTTCTCTGACTCTTAAAGGATAACATGACCATGGCACAGAATCACATGAAACAACAAGAGGATCAGCATCATAGTGAAATAAGTTTTGAAGTAGGGGATTAAGTATATTTAGGACTAGAACCATACAAACATATGTCCCTCAAGCAAGCTAAGAAGGATAATAAATTATCACCAAAGTATCATGGCCCTTATAAGGTGTTGCAAAATATTGGTACTATGGCATACAAATTGGAGATGCCTGCATCTTCAAGAGTACACCCATGTTTCCATGTTTCATGCTTAAAGAAGGTTATAGGTGACAAGATCCCAGTTCAAACTATATTTCCAGAACTTGACGAGGAAGGAAAAATCATATTGGAACCAGAAGTTATCATTAACACAAGAATTCTCTAGCTGAGGAATAGATCCATTTCAGAGTATCTCATTAAGTGGAAGAAACTACCTGCTAAATATTCCACTTGGGAAGATGAGTATTTTATACAGAAGTATCCATGATTCAAGTGTTTCGGACAACACTTGTCTAAAGGGGAGGGGCATGTTAATCCCTAAATAGTGGCACATTACCCCTTAATCGGGGCATATTACATTAGTATTGTTATTGTATATTTATGTCGTCTTGGGTCCATTAGTTGTAATTATACCTCCTAGTTTCCTATATATACCAAGGGGACCTTTTCATTTGGAATCATCTTGTATTTGTGAATTCGTATGGTGTATAAGGAGGTTTCCCCCTCAAAGAGGCTTATTATCTGAATTTCTCTCTTTTCCAAGGCGTTGAGTACTTATTCTTAGGTTTTTATGCTATTTTAATATTTGGTTCCTAAACCTCTTTTGTGGGTTGCTATCCCCAACTTAGGGGTGACTTGATATTGATATTTGGAACAACAGATCTAAGATTGGGTGAACGTCCATCCCAAGCAATTGGTTGCACAACTATTGTTAAAAGATAAGTGTTTTATTTGCTTTATGTCTTATATTTATGAGTTAAATTGATGTGCATGAACTTTGTGTTTAATAAGAATTTATATGAGGCTATGTTGAGTTATTTAGTTGCATCATGTTGTTTAAAAATGTTGTAGATGCATTTAATTAATGGTAACATATAGTAACTAAATCTGGTTGTAATTCGTAGCTGGAAGCTACAAGAAATTAATTAGTTAACGTATTTTTTTCATTTTTATGAGTATTCTTCATGTAATGGACCTCAACTGGGTTGAGGGACATTACACTATGGTATTAGAGCCTTTGATTCAAACACTAGGCTCGTATGGACCAAGAACGAGTGTGAATTTGGAAAATTCACTGTTGCAGACTTTGATCTGTGTAAATTTGGGAAAAAACGGATAATTGGAGCGAAATCCCCAAATTCGTGGGTGAATTTCAAGCTTCTAAATGCCTCAAGGTAGTTGAGGAGATGATCTGGGGCACGAATATGAAAGTTGTAGAGATACATTTGACTTGGAATGGTCGAATTTCATGTTTTAATGGCCATTGTAGAGTTGCAATAAACTTGGTGAATCGACGACCAAGATTGTGTTTGATCTCAGGATCAATGACATAGATTCATTTTGATAAATTTAAAAATCCATAAGGTTTCAGTTGTATGGAAGGTTGAGTAGATCAATAGCTAAGATTCAATTTCGACAGTTGGGAAGTTGAAGTAGATCGAAATTCTAGATTAGTTTCAACTGTTTAGGAGTTGGAGCTAATCAACAATCAAGATCATCTTAGCTTGGAGATCAATGACCCATATTAATCAAAGATTGGTCGAATTTCTAAGTGTTGGAGTTGGCCAAAGGAAATCGCTGACGATCAATGGCCAATGGTTGAGTCGACTGAATTGGTGAAGTGTTGGTCATGAAGAGAAATTGTCGATGGTCGATGGGCCAATGGTTGGGTGTCGGACGATTTGGTGAAGTGTTTCGATCGAGGAAGAGAAATTGTTGATGGTCGATGAAAGGGTGTCCATAAATTCGGCAAAGTGTTTCAATCGTGCAAGAGAAAAATTTTATGGCCGATGGCCCAATGGTAGGGTTTTGGTCGATTCACTGAAGTGTTTCGACCGAGCAAGAGAAATTTCCAATGGCCAATGAGTTGATGGTTGGGTGTTGGTCGATTCAGTGAAATGTTTTGATTAAGAAAGAGAAATTGTTGATGGTCGATGGGCCTATGGTCGAGTGTCGATCGATTCGAAGAAGTGTTTTGATCGAGCAAGAGAAATTATAAATGGTTGATGGGTCGATGGGCGAGTGTCGGCCAATTTGGCGAAGTGTTTGGTTCATCCAAGAGAAACAATTGATGGCCAATGAATAAAAGAGGGTGATGATGTGTCATGTGACATCAACATCCATGTGTCATGCTACATCAGCCCAATGCTATGTTATAGTCTATGTGTCATGCCACATCAGCATTCACATGGCATGACTGTCTGGTTGGTTGGTTTAGCAAGGTATTGCAATTGTTTTCCAAGATAAATGATCGATGACCGATGATCGTGCGTCAAGGAGATCCGCGGACAAGTTTGGTTTGGTAGTGAGAATCATCGATCGATCGATTACCAATGGAGCTCAGATCAATGGCTCATATTTCAACCAAATTTGAGATAAACAACTCATATTTAAAAGGATGTTATAGTAGTTAAACATACAGTTTTGTATGAAATGTTCTGAATTTTTTCATATTTTTGAAGGTCATTAACTTGCAGGGCGATTTTGAGGCCCTAAATAACATTTTTAAGCAATAAAAGCCCATGAAAATAGCGTGTACCAAAAAACAACATATTTTGTAGCTCAAATAAAAGAACTCAAAGATAGATATCTAATGAGCTACTATGGTCGCAAAACATAGCTTGTATGAGAAAGTTACAGCTGAAACAATAAGGGTAAAATTTGGGCACTAGATTACTTTCATAGGGAATAACTCCTTGCTTAAAAGCTCGTTTGGGGCTCAAGAGAAGTCTATGGAAAAATTGTGAACCATAGAAGATAGTAATTGAGCCAGATTTGGAATTTGGGCATGTAAAAATGTGTAGGAAGAGAAATAAGTCACCTATATCATACATGGATAAAATGAGAAAAAACAATCAAAACTTCTTCGAACCATAAATTTCAACTCGGAGCTCGGATTTGAACAAACAAATAGTCGACGGAAAGGTAAAAAGGAGGGGAAGAAAAATGTCCACACATAATTTTGTTTTGGGCACTAAAATATCTTAGAAATTAATAAACAAATTTCTATAATAGTAAATGAGTGGAAAATTGCAACTTGGGAATGTTATAACTTTTCGCTCAGAGATCAAAATGAGGCATGGGTATAGCCGTTAGAAAGATATTTCAAAGAGGAATGCATATGAGGAATAATAATTTTAATTAGTGCATTGGGTATTTCATAAATGGATGAATAAATAACATGTATTATAATTGATGAAATGTTTTATACTATGGATGTTCTAACAATAATTATTACATGCACATTTCTCGCAAAATTAGAGGAGAAAGAAAACATTTTTTTTCTTATATGAGGATTGGAGTTATAGAAGATGATTAAGGATCTTACAACCATGAGGAATTGATTATAGGTCTACATGTTAGCATGAGAAATGCCAAGAAAGAGTCTAATGGAAGAAGAGGCATGCAGGATTCTGTAACTATGAGAAGCTTGCATAGAGAAGTGCAAAGCTATAGAGTAGATAATTAAATGATTATTAAGGTTAAGGAGGAGATACTTCAGAGCTTAAATATGTTGCACAATAAATTCAACAAAGACTCTGACATGAAATAATAAGATAGTGCTAGACAAGTGTTAACATCCAAATCCCAAATAAAAAGGGATGGTCACGGGCATGAAAGGCAGTAAAGAAGAATGAGTATGTGCCATCATTCTCCAAGTAAATCCACTAGAAGAACTCATGAAATTTCAGGTCCAGGGAGCATCCCAAGTGTATCTCATGTTAGAAGGAAAAGGAGAAGGCCTGAGGCAAACATCTTGCAAGGTGAACTTAGGAAAATTAAGCCACCAACTTTCAATGGTGAGCACATGAAAGGAGAAGAGGCCAAGTATTAGTTGTTGGAAATGAAGAAAAATTTCCAGTTGTATGAGTACCCCTCAATGGTAGAACCTAGAATTGCAACCTACCACTTGCAAGGAAAGGTAGCCATGTGGTGGGATCAACTTAAGGAATACAAGAACCTTGATGAGAAGAGGATCTCATGGAGGAAGTTCAAAGGATATTTCCAGGAGAAATATTTGTCTGAACACTATTATGAAAGAAAGATGAAAGAGTTCTTTGAACTCAAGTTAGGAAGAATGGTAATGGATGAATATGAGAAGAGGTTCTTTGAATTTCTGAAGTATGTTGACTTCATAAAGGATGAGAAGGTCAAAATCCAAAGTTTTATAAGTGGGTTGTAACCCTATTTATACAATGAAAAGATACAATATGAAAAACTCAAAACTTTGAAGGAATCCTTAAGAAGAGAAAAGCATATTTATGAGCAAAGTAAAGGAAGGTCATTTTTCCAAAAATCTTGGAATGATAAGACAAAATGGAAAAATGATCAAAGGAAGAAACGTTTTAAGCCACCAATTTTTTAATAACAACACCCAAGCAAATAAACAATGTCAATCAACCCAAAATGATCACAATACTACATATTCATTTGGGAAAAGGCCATGGAAACAACCTATACAATGTTGGAGATGTGAGGGAAATCACTTATATAGGGACTTCCCTCACAAAGAAGAAATAACGAGGATTGTTCACAAAATTCAGGAGGATGAAATAGTGTAAGACATGAGAGGGAACATTGTTATCGCAAGATTTGCCTCACCATTGCTATCTTGCACAGAGGGATTTTTTCCATTTCCCTATGCAGACTTATCAACCCCTCTTTTTGATAAATCCAGAGCCAAAATTATATATTTTTCCACATATACGCTTCCTAACTGCTTTGCAAGATGCGTATACGCTTGCTGCTCCACTACAACTTGCGTATATCGGGATTTGTGCCAGAAAATAGAAACTGAGGTCAGGTTTCCATGTCATGACAAATGATCTCTGATCTTTAGCCTTCCATATACTAGAAACGTTCTGACTCGGCCCTTCAGTTGCATTCTGGAGGCTATAAGAGCACAATTTCGAGCTATGGAAAAAGAGAGAGAAAGCATTCAACTTTGAGAGAAAAGTTACTCTGGAGAAATTACTTCATATTGAGTCTGCATCCCTTTGTCCCTCAAATCTGAACACAGTGTTCAGCCCCCAAGCTCTTCCCTTATTGTTAAGAGGATATCATTATCTCTTTGCTATGAGCTTGCCTTTGGTGGAGGATTGAAGTGTTGAAATAATGCAACTGCGAAGAGCATTCTTATTATTTTGTTATTGGATTAAATCCCCATTGTGGATTAATCATGTCATTATTATTATTTTTATTATTAGATTAATCCCCATTGAGGATTAATCAAGTCGGTAATTGTA
>SNQJ01S0176431.1:0-19960 GCA_010110895.2 Picea sitchensis | reverse complement strand
TTTAAGTATCTAAATACAAAGTTGCAAAATACAACATTATTGTTTAAATTATGCATATGATCTGTGATATTAAATTGATATTAACTTTTCTCTAATATACTATTATTATATGTGTAAAAAAATAAGATAGCAAAATGTAAGCAAAGGGAAGGTGACTGAGAAGAGTTTCCATCAGTCTAATGTTCCATTTCACTTGCATTTCCCTCTTTACCATGTAAATAATTAACATATAAAAATCAAACAATAAAACAAGCATTATTAAAAACCAGCATTATTTTTTTTTTAACCATGGGAACAACAACCTCCCAAGAGTATATCCAACAGCCTGTAAACCAGATATACCAATAACTTGTGACTCAGCAGGGGCCGAGACGTCGTCTACCCTTCTAGCCTTGTCACAAGGGGCCAATATGAGCATCCAATATGAGCATCCCTACCCCCCGCCGATTTTGAACTTGTGACCTCCCCGGAAATAACACATGTTCTTAACCATTGGACCCATTATTAAAAGACCATATCTACATGGCAATGGGGCATTCCATTTCCATTTATGATATTTACAGTTTGGTGCACTTATTACAATACCAATTTGAATACCCTTAAGTAACAATCCCCAACAAATTAAATCACTATACATGCAGCACCATACAAACCATTCTCCAACATTTCATTTCCATTTGTGATATTTACAGGTTGGTGCACCTATTGCAATACCAATTCCATTGCCCTTAAGTAAGAATCCAACAAATTAAATCACTATGCATGCAGTACCATACAAACCGTTCTGTCATATTATCATATTGATTGTGCAAATTTTGTACTACGATGAACCAACAATTTATAGAGATGATGTGATCTGAAAACATAACAATTACCGGACAAAATGAGACTCCAAGTCAAGTCGGTGCAGAGTCTCTTACGCCACTAGCATTGAGTTTATATGATGTTGAACCTCGTCCTTTCTCTTTTAATTGGTAAGAGGAGAGTGTTTTCCTACATTTGGTAATGTTTTAACTATAATTGCAATTGCAGAGAGGCTGGGCCACTTTTCATTCCGGGTTGGGTTGTTTTTCGATCCATTTCATTTTAGAAAATGTTTTTTGATGAATAGTAATAATTATTAAAAGTCAAAATATTAATTAGTGTATTAAAAAATAATCAAAATATTGATAAAAGTAGTGTTGTATTAAAAAATAAAAAAACAAAATATTTAAAGAAAGATTAAAAAAGTGTATAAAGTCTTCAAAGTTTATCCAAAATGTATACGATAGTTGATTAGAAAATAATCAAAATATTAAAAAAAGGACATTAAAAAATAGAGTATTTAAAAATAAATGGAAAAATATGTCAAATTTGACAAAATATTTAAAATTAATAAAAAACAAAGTATTTAAATATAGATAGAAAAATGTGTTAAACATTGAAAGAGTATTCAAAATTTATACGAGTTGAGTTAATTATAAATAACAAAGTATTAAAAAAAGGAAATGTATAATAATTAGAAAATAATCAAAATACTAAAAAAAAAACAGAAAACAGAGTATTTAATGATAGATGAAAAACATATCGAACACTGAAAAAGTTTTCAAAGTTTACATGTGTTAATTCAAAAATAAATGATAAATTATTAAAACAAAAATGAAAAAATATATGATAATTAAAAATAATCAAAATATATAAAAAAACAATATTGTATTTAAAAATAAAATAAAAAGCAAAATTACAAAACATTAAAAAAAAAAAAATGAGAAAATGTATAATAATTAGAAAATAATCAAAATATTTAAAAACAGTGTTGAAAAAACAAAGTATTAGATAGAAAAATGCAAACTTATTCAAAGTTTACCAGTGTTAATTCAAAAGCAAATGACAAAGTATTGAAAAAGAAAATGTATTATACTTAGAATTTTTTTTTCACAAAAAACAGCTTTGCATTAAAAAATAAAATAAAAAACATAATATTTAAAGATAGATGGAAAAATGTGTCAAACACTGACATAATATAGTATTCAAAGTTGCTTTGTATTAATTCAAAAGGGTTTTGAAGGCTTTTGATATAGACACAAGGTTAACCATAGAGTCTTATGGAAACTTTTGAAGGCTTTTATATAGACACAAGGTTAATCATAGATTCTTATGGAAACTTTGTTATCTACCTTACCATTCTTTATCTTTGCTATCTATGTAGATCATAACACAAGAGCATCAGCTATAAATCAATTATCTTTGCTATTTATATTGTTCAATAGCTTACTGTTTTATTTTATTTATGTAGATCATAGCATAAGAGCATTAGCTATAAATCAATTATCTTTGCTATTTATATTGTTTAATAGCTTATTATTTTATTTTATTGTTAGCTTTTTGATACCTTTTATAAAACAATAAACAACAAATACTTAACTTGATTGTGGACAATTATAAAGTTAAATAGATATCATATTTTTTTGGAGATTTCTTTTAATGGGTAATCCATTTTTAACTATTTTTGGCATGCTCTGTTTTGATTCTTTAGTGAGTAGTCCTTTCTCAATGATTTCTCAAATGCTTTGTTTTATTTTTTTTAACTAGTTTTTTCATACTCTGTTTTCTTTAGTGAGTAATCCTTTTTCAATGATTTTTCAAATGCTTTGTTCTATTTTTTTTTATCGTCTTGAATGCTTATATGTATCTTGATATGTAGCACTAACATGTTTTCTATTTCTTTCATGCTCTGTTCTGATTTTTTAGTGAGTAATCCTTTCTCAATTATTTCTCAAATGCTTTGTTCTATTTTTTTTCATCATCTTGGGTGCTTATATGTATCTTGATATGTAGCAGTACTCACATGTTTTGTATTTCTATTTCTTTCATGCTCTGTTCTAATTCTTTAGTGAGTAATCCTTTCTCAATGATTTCTTAAATCATTTATTCTATTTTTTTCATCATCTTGGATGCTTATATGTACATGTTTTCTATTTCTTCCCTGCTCTGTTATGATTATTTAGTGAGTAATCTTTTCTTAATGATATCTCAAATGCTTTGTTCTATTTTTTTCATAATCTTGAATGCTTATATGTAACGGCACTCACATGTTTTCTGGAAATTAAAACCTAAGCATGCAATTTGATCCTAAGTTTACAACCTAAGCATGTAATTTGATCCTAAGTAGATAACCTTAACCTTAGCAAGCAAACTTTTGATACATTGATTGTAGTTTTAAAGATATTTAGGCAAAACCCTCACAATCCAAAGAATCATTTGAAAGACGAGCTAGAATAATTTGTCCTTTAGCTTGCATCCAAACTCTTCATGGCCAAGTTTGAAGACCAATCAATGTTATCATTAAGCACTGCTTTCCTAAACAATGCCAAAATTATTTCTACTTTACCTTGCATCCAGACTCTTCTCTTGATAGGCAATTTTGAATAACCATCAACGTTATCATTAAGGCACTGTTTTCCTAAACAATTTGGTAAACATGCACAATTTTAGCATATCTCTTTGACTTAGGCATCCAATCTCTGAAATTGTTGGTGGAGACAAATTCTCAGGTTTGGTTTGTTGCACCTCTAAAAATCAATACCAATACCTCTAAAAGCTTGCATCCAAACTCTTCATGGCCAAGTTTGAAGACCAATCAATGTTATCATTAAGCATTGCTTTCCTAAACAATGCCAAAATTATTTCTACTTTACCTTGCATCCAGACTCTTCTTTTGATAGGCAATTTTGAATAACCATCAACGTTATCATTAAGGCACTGTTTTCCTAAACAATTTGGTAAACATGCACAATTTTAGCATATCTCTTTGACTTAGGCATCCAATCTCTGAAATTGTTGGTGGAGACAAATTCTCAGGTTTGGTTTGTTGCACCTTTAAATATCAATACCAATAATTTTTTTTTTACATTTCTCAACTCTCAGGTTTGTTGCACCTCTAAAAAAATCAATAACAATAAAAAATCTCTGTACATTTCTCAACTTATTTCCAATATCGAGGAATTTATGCAATGTGACTTTTAACTTGTATGCGTGATCCTCTAGAAATTCTTCATTTAGGAATTCAAGTCAAACCTTAGATTTCAACTAAGAAAACAGAGAAAACAATACATACTATTATGCACACAATTTCAACTACAATTAAAGCATCCTATATCTTTAAGGTCAGTGATATAGGATCAAGCCTGACTAACAATGTATAAGCTGCAAATCTAGTGTGCGAGTGTTCATTCTCAGGTGCAATTGCTTCATCATATCCTTATCAAACAAACTTCATTTTTAATTGAAACGTATGTTTTCTAACTGAATTTAGTTAACAGATTTATAACCACCCAAATTATAATTTAAATACTAATATCATTTCCAGTCTCGTGCAATTGCTTCATCATGTCCTTATCAAACAAAATTCATTTTTAATTGAAATGTATGTTTTCTCACTGAATTGAGTTAACAAATTTAAAAGGATTAAAAGAGGAAGTTAATAAGACGATCAATTTATATTCCACTACTAAATTACATACCTATCAATCATATTGTATAAAACCTAAAATTAAAACTGTACAAATAACTTCTAGGTAGCCTAAGCCCCCAAACATTTGCCCAGCTACTGAATTCCATATCCATAAACTATTAATCATCTTGTCAATAAATTTATACCATCCATGTAGATAACTAATAGGCAGCTCAAACATTTGCCCAACAACTCACAAGGCGTGCCTCAAAAGAGATTTATGCACACCACTTAATAAAATGCTACACTTGCTACTGATCAATACCTTGAAATAAAATGCATAATATTGTTATGACTTTCACATCCGTTCAAAGCAATACCAACCATGAAAATCAACATGCATTGCTATTTCAAATTATAATAAACAACTATAAAAATCAATATGGATTGTTGTTTCGAATTATCTACAGGCATAGAGCAACAGAAGAAAACCACACAATACTAGACACAAAAAGACAAGAAAATGTAATCTGATCAAGACCTTAATTGACACCCATTATTGATACAGTTGCAACGAACTCAATGCGATGGCATGACTAGCAAATTCAATGTATAAAACAATGAAAAATGAACATGAACTTTTCATATCATAAAACCCTGCACGATGTGGATCTCAAACACAGACCTAACATAAACAATAAAAGCATCAAAATGTTCTCTAAATAATTCAAAAATCCCTCGAGAGAGCAATGAAGAAGATTAAAAATAAACCGCTTCAATGGGTAGTGATTACTGACCTTAAATGGCGTTGATGGGGTTCATGGCGACCTGGTTCATTGTAGGAGATATCAATGATGAGATGCTCTGTGTCAACAAAAGTGACAGAGGAAGGAATGGTTTGATTTCACTTATCATTAGCAATGATTTCCACCCTTCATTACGATACCAATCGATCCTCCTCTGAGATCATGTAACAATCCATCCTCCTCTTAGATCATGTAACAATCCATCCTCCTCTGAGATCATAGGTTTCATCTCCTCTTTCTATATTCTGCTACAAAATAAAATTGGTAGACTAAACTATGCAAAGACAAACCAAAAAATTGAAAAAAGATCAACCAGGAAAGCCAAGTACAACCAAAACTAAGGTAAAGAAAACGGACTGTAAAAACCAACAAACATGCTTGGCCATGTGAATACAGAGGAAGCTCAAACAAATTAAACCGAAAAGAAAAAGGAGCAACCAAAAAACCAATTCAGATTTTGGCCATGCGGATACTGAGGAAGCTCAAACAAATTAAACAGAAAAGAAAAAGGAACAACCAAAAAACCAATTCAAATTATAGAAGATGAGATGAAACTACGACAAGGTTGGCTGCCTCAAATGCTTTATATTCTCTCCATTTCAAACGGTCATAAACATTCTAATTGTAATGTCTGCTTTTTATTATAGATCCATTACCATCTCCGTCAAAATAATGGCCGGAACATCGCCTTGCGTCTCCTTCAAAATAATGGCCGGACTACAAATTCGGGAAGAATCCAAGGCTGTTATAAATTATCCTTCTTATTTGGTTGAAAGCCATATTATAAATTATCCTTCTTATTTTATTTGGTTAATATTCTTAACTAGTTGCCAAATTCTCTCTTGGAAAAAGCTCCCTGGGCCCACCCAACATTTTCAACGGTCGAAAACCTTTGCAACGCTTTCCAACGGTACAATGCCACATCACTTGTTTATAATTTTCAAATGCAAATGTGCTTTTTACGTTCTTAATTGATCCGTGCAAGCTACTAAGATGTTGGGATCCGTGAAAGCTAACTACTAAGATATTGGGATATTGGGCTTTTCTTTTTTAAATTTAAAACATGCTTTCATTAAATGAACCATTAAAGAGAAGATAAGATATCTTAGAGTTTTTTTTAATAAAATAAAAAAAGGGTTTTCTATTTATAAATTTAAGACGCGGGCGCTATGAAGAATTTTTAGAAGAATATAGTAATACAATATGTAGATTTACATTTTATTTTCTTTTCATCTTTAAGCTTAGACTTAGCCACACGAAACCATAGCTTAAAAGATGAAATTCACTCGGTCAGAGTAGCTATCAATTATAAACATGATTATTAAATTAAAAAAAAAGTGATGAATGATTATTAAATAAAAAAGTTGAACGTGATTATTAAATAAAAAAAAATTGATGAATGAGTGTAGAAAATATAATTTTCATTAATAATGAAAATAAATTATATATATAAATTATAATTTTAATATTTTTTAAAATTGGTATTATAATTTCATAATTAATAATGAAAATAAATTATATATATAAATTATAAATTTAATATTTTAAAAAATTGATATCATAAATATTTGTATTTTCATAATAAATAATTATTTTAGATAAATTAAAAAATATTTTGTTCTTTATTTTAGATATAATTAAAAATTATTTTGTCCATTGGATGTAGTTTGGGTGGTTTGGAGGAATGATTGTTACCCTCCCCACCCAGGTTCAATTCCTTGTAAGTGACATGTTGTATTATCAAGAAGTCATAACAATAATGGATTGAGGCCCCATGCATGTCCAACTAATTATGCAATAAGTTTGTAGGGTCTAAAACCTTAATTTTTAACCTTGAAGGTTGCCTTGAACAAAGACACACATCCATGATGTCCCAAATCTTAAATCTAATGCATATTCCATATGTGGTCTAAAGATTATTTCCTAAGGGCTTTCATCATGATCTAGGGTCATGCACATTTTCCTTTAGCCATAGAAATTACATTTATGAGTCCCTCCATATACATATGTGTTGTAATTGAATATGAATATGTCATCTAATCAATAAACATTTGGACAACAATGGTTGTCGTACCAAATTACTCTCTACCATTGCATTTAATCTTGCTGCAAATTACAAAGTAAAAGAAAAGAAAAGGGACGAATTTAAAGAAGCTTAACACATAAAAAGAAAGAAGAACAAGGCTCTAGTGAAAAGAAGCAGTGAATCAATGAATTAATATATGTCTGAGAAGAGTACAATAGCCCTACAGGATTACAGAGAATGAATATATCTTTTTTGCCAAAATTCCCCTAATCTACCCCCTCTACCAAGTCCTTTATTGCTTCTTTCATAGTCCTTTAATGTTGAATGGTCGATGCCTTCAAATATGGGATTGGTTTCTCAACTGCTGCCTCAAAATCTTCTTTCAAATATGGAGTCAATCTTCTAAAATAGAATAAAGATTTACAATCTTGGAGAATTTGACACCTATAATAGATGTGTTGTTCCATACCATTGAAAAATAGATTTTTGTTGTTTGTCATTAATTCTCAAATATTTTTGAGCTGCTACTTGTTCTTTTCTTTATACATATTGTTCCATGCTTTATTCTTCAAAAAATAAAATCTTATCTCGATCCTTGATGACTAGAAAAACTTCACACTTTATGATTTTCCCAAAGAAGTAATGCTTGTCATCTTTGATTGCTTTAAAAATATAGATCTAATGTTTCTGGTACCTTGTCCATTTGAATAATCTCTTTGGGACTTAAGGCCTTTACCAAACATCGATAAATTTGAGGTGTTTCTGTATAAGGTTTGAAGTGAAACCTCGGAAAGGGAGAACCAATAGACAAATAAATACAGAGTCGTTGTCTTGTACACAAACTTATATATCGGGACCTAGGTACCTCCATGCTTGATCACAAATTTGCACTCATCCGAAACCAAGAGTGATTTGAGGGTTTATACATAAATTTTGTTTCCTCTAGTAAGCTCATATCTCATATTCTTCAATGATTTCCATTGTATGTTATGCTCCAACAATACTAAACAAACCATATTGATGCTCTTCTGGCTTTGCTCCACAGATTCAAAATAAAAAACTTAGGGCCTTTCTATTATCTTGGTTCATCAAGCATCGACAAACAAATATTGGTGTCAAGTTTCCATTGTTGGATATCTCATTGAGGCGTTCCATTTGCTAAGCAATTTACCAATATGGCCGCATGTGGATTTCGTCTTTATAAAACGACGAAATCTCTCAAACCATCTGTGTTTTTTGAATTTTGCTAGCGATTCATCCAATTTGGGCCATCCCACAAAAAACCCGTTGGACACATCGACCACATTGAGAGCGGGGGGGGGGTGAATCAGTGTAGGGATCTTCTTTACACTTATTTACAAAACACCTTAGTTAGAAATCACCATAAATACTCATTATTCATTACTTCCATTCACAACTAGTTGTTTGTATGTAAACATATCTCAGCAACAAACATCATCGATAAACCATCACCATAAAACACAAAGAACACAAGATATATGTATACATTTCTTTTGTATTAGAGACTGCAATCCTTGGGGTTTATCAACACCAACTGAAATGACCGCTGAATCAAAGAGAACACCAACTCTCATTGCAAGACCCAACCTACAGATCTCAACATCAACTAAGAAGAGGAATCCAATCGTCAAGTACAAGACCCAGCTTGTAAATATAATCCAATATGTCAACAGGTGCGTGACCTGTCTATACTAAAACATGCATATGTACGCGACCTGCCTATACTGTAACACACATATGTACGCGTTCTTCCTTCTTTCAGCCTGCGTACACCTTCCGAAAATAGGGTTTCTGAAACTTCAAAATTTTGGCCCTTCAAACCCTTTCTTCCTATGTCACATCCACTTATGACCTATCATTACAACCAACCTGCCACTGCCCAACCTATACCATCCAAAAACAAATCTACACCATCCAACAACCTATGCATGTTCCTCATGCATACAACATCACATATCGTGGATATCTCTCAATCATATCATAACTGAACTACTCAACTAACTGGTCACCATCTACCATATCCAGCCTTCATAGTAACCATACAAATAATGCTTCAAGAATTTACCATACCATGAGTAAATCTAAGCATCAAGATAACAAATAACTATACTAGAACATCTGTAGCAGATCTGAGCCTGTAGAATGATATCCTATGAACTTTCTTCAGACTTCAGGAACCTGACACCAACACTTAATATTTTCATATCATTTCCAACTATATGCACCCTTCAACCCATGTAGTACATGCCCTAGCCCATTGCATCCCGCGTACCTCTTTAGAAAACTAGGGTTTTCTAAAACTCTGGAACTTTTGCCATCAAACTTCTTTGCTTCCTTAGACATGCGAAAATTCTAATGCGTCCATGAGTACCTACAATGAACCTTTCACCAAAATTATATCTTCAATATGCTCAAGAGATTCACATGCATAAGAGACCCTTTCTCTCTTATTTATACTTCTCCAAGTAGCTTCTTATAGGGGTTATCATCTAGTCAACTTCCTTCTTTTGGGGCTAACCCACTTCTAACCACTTTGTCCACTTACAATCACTTTTTCCATAAATAGGAGGCCAAACCATCTATAGGTTCAGAAGCTCATGAGAGATAGTGTAAGTTTACATCAAGCAACACAAGGAGTGCACCTACACTCACAATAGTGTAAAAGCTCAGAGGAAGTGCAAAGAGTGCACATATCCAACACTTCGTTAAGTGTTGATCAAGCTCAAAAGAGATAGCACAAGGAGTGCCCAGGTGACTTTCAAAAGTCCCAAGCTCAGGAGAGAAGTGCAAAGTTTGCGCTAGAATCCAAGTCATTCAAGTGACGAAGCTTAGGAGAGATAACGAATATAAAGTTCCAGGGAGGAACATAAGGAGAAGGAGCTCAATTGTTAATCACCAAGCCTTTTGGACTTCACTGCTTTGACAGATTTGAGTTGTTTGTTGAAGGATAGACCCAGAGCTCCAAAGCTCTGAAGTGCTGTAGTGAATCTATGCCGTAGATCAGTGGGTGAGTGTGAACCATTGGATCCCTGAGTGGTTCGACGATTCAACACTCTAGGTGAAGTTGGTAGTTATTGCACAGAGGCGAAGAATTTCCTTAAGTCATGAAGCTCAGAGTAAATCCTGATCGTCATTTTTCGAGTACACGTGGACCATAGATTTCTGAGTTATTCAGAATTCGACTATTCAGTAGGTTTTGGGTGATAATTTTCTTGGCATGGAAAAGTCTTGAAGCCTCGGAGTGAACACGAACCGTTGATCCGAGGGAAAACACCAACCGTCATATTTTTAAATTTCATCCCTTCGCTAGTTCAAAAGTTTTGGTTGTGGAGTGTTGTGTTGGTAAACCCTCCAGAGCGTCGATGCCCCGAATCTTTGAACAACGCCTTTCAATTATGTGCTTGTTCCTAGCCCGAGGTCACGTGAGGTTCTGCTGAGGAAATGGGGCTAGTGCCTGAAGCTCAATAGTGAGAAGTAAAGGGGCTTAGAGTAAGCGCTTGCAGATTTTGTGTGGACCTGCATAAGGGAAAAAAAGGGACATGTGAACATAGGAGAGGATCCAACGAGGATATGAGAGATAATTCGACTCTAGAGAAAGATCCTAGACCAAGAGGTCGTGCGAGCCCATAGGGGTTTGTGTCACATAAACATGTCAAACTTCAAATACCACTTCCTTGGAGCTTTCTTTAGGCCATACAAGCTCTTCCTCAACTTGCATACCAAATTCTCCTTTCCTTTGGCCTCATACCCCTGTTGTTGTTGCATATAAATCTCTTCCTCCAAATCCCCAAGGATAAATGTTGTTTTTACATCTAATTGTTCAAGATACAAATATTATACTGTCACAAGAATTAAAATAGTCCTAATTGAAGTCATCTTAACAACATAAGAAAATATTTAATAAAATTCTATACCTTTCTTTTGTGTAAACCCCTTTACAACAAGTCTAGCCTTGTATCACTTTTTTCCTTCATTTTCTTCCTTCAACTTGTAAACCCATTTATTCTGCAATGCTCTTTTTCTTGCAGGAAACTGAACCAAGTCCCAAGTATGTTTATTTACCAAGGAATCCATTTCCTCTTTCATGCCTTGCTCCCACTTCTTTTTAGTGTCTACCTGCATTGCCTCTTCATAACATTTTGGTTCACCAAAATAAATCAACAATAAATAATACAATGAAGGAGAGTATCATTTAGGGGGTCTACTTAACCTGGTAGATATTCTAACAACACTTGCAGGAGTTTGAGGTACTTGATACCCCTGTTGTTGTACATTTTGATTTTTTGGTACCATTGAAATTTCTTTTTCAGTGATCTCATCAAGGACTGTGTATTCTGGTTTTTCTTCTTCCTATTTCCTTCCCTGCAATTGATATTTATACATAACCTTGTCGGTGAATATGACATCTCTACTCCTAATAATTTTGTGATTTTTATAATCCCATAAGCGATGACCAAAATCATTAACACCATATCCAATAAAAGTGCACTTCTTGGATTTTTCTTCAAGATTTGTTCTATTTTCTTTATCAATATGGACAAATACTTCACAACCAAAAGTATTTAGAAATTAATAGTTTACATTTTTACCTATCCATGCCTCCTCTGTATTCCACCATCCAAAGAACTTGAAGGTCCTTTTTTTTATCAAGTAAACAACAATATCTACAACATCTGCCCAAAATTGTAAGGGAAACCCAACATGCAATCTCATACTCCTTGCACGCTCCATGCGTTATCACATATAGTTGTCAAGGAAAATAGGTCGTCCAAGTCCGTGGTTTGCACAAGAAGCATCCAAATGCAACATTCAAAAGCATCCCATTTCGGGCTTGAAATACAAGAAGCAGGCATATTTATTTTTCCAACGATGGAGATCCCAGGAGCAGTTCAGATCAATGGCTCGTGTGTATTTGACATGTCTAAATTGCATGAGGATTAGTGGCTAGGTAGAAGCCCCAGAGTTGAAGATCAAGCACCATGCGTCCTCATCCAGCGGACGATCACCATTTACTTCGGGAATCCGAGCTTCAAGAGTTTTATCTTCTCCACTCCTGATCTCATCTAGAGTGTTTTATCTGGGAGTTAAAGATTAAGCGCCACACATCCTTCTCCATCAGACGACCATGATTTACTTCGGGAATCCGAGCTTCGGGATTTTTAGCTTCTCCCCTCTCGCTTTCATCTGGAGTGTTTTCTCCCCGAGTCCACAGACCCTTGCCGCGTGTCCTCCTCAAATCGACGATCGTCATTCACTTCGGAGCTCCAGCTCTACATGCAGACCACCCTCGAGCTCTGAAGTGCCAAAGTACATGGTAGTCATCAGTTCAGACATGTGTCACTCTCATCTATCATGACATGTGGCATCCATCTAGTGCTGACACATGGCACTCATTTCAATCATTTTTGGACATGTCTTCAGCCTATTTTAGAGTGATACATGTTGCCCCTCCATCCACGATATGCCAACATAGTGACGCTAGACCACCACATCAGCTGCGGGAGATCATCCTCCGAGAAGTGCTCTTGTTCAAGCGCCAAGATTAGTGCCATCTCCATGCATGGTTTTAATGGATCCTGGAATTGGTGGGTGGATAAAATTTAGCGGTAGAGTTAAATTTAGCAGGCATGCCCAGATCACAGATCATGCTAGATCAATGCCCATGTTTCATTACAGGGATGCAACATGCTCGAACGATAAAATTCTTGAGTGGTCCCGCAATTGAAACCATGGTATAGCAAAAGTGCTAAGTGGAGGGAGGTGGTGAATTACGGGCTCAAAAGCGGTGTGGATCCAAACTACCTTTGATGACCCCGCAATCATGTGCTTATATAACGTCAAATTTGACAGCAACACGTGACCACCCCCTAGGCGTTAAGTCATGCTCCAATCCCGAGGAGGATTTAGTTAATGAAAAACGACTGGTAGTTGAAACTTTAGCTCAGTCAATAAATGGAAAACTTGGAATCTATGGCTGAGGAGACATAACTGTCAACCTGAGGTACCATGATGGATGATTTATTCTTGTAGGTCCATGCTGATCTGAACTTGCGTCTGACAGGAGGAAACACTCACAGTTTGATAGAAGGATGCATAGACATAAAACCCTGAATGGGATGGCCAGATCACACTCTTGGTAGGTGGAATGATCTGATATAATAGATCAATTTAGATTTTGTAAGAGAGGTGTTTTTTCAGAGGCTGGAGAGCCAAGAGAGTTTTAGGAGTAGGGATCTGTATGTTTCAGTTGTAAGCCTGAGGGATTGGATTGTAAATATTATCTTATTGAAGTTTCCTTTAAATTGTTTTTATCAGACCATCTTCTTAGTTTACACACTGTTCTGTTTCTTCTTGTCTGGATGTAATCTCTCTGATTTATGGATTCCTGAGGTGATGGAGGATCTGTTGTCATCATGCCCATATTTCATGGTTCATTAGATGTTTTTTGTTTTTCTTCTTGTCTGGATGTAATCTCTCTGATTTATGGATTTCAGAGGAGATGGTGGATCTGTTGTCATCATGCCCATCTTTCATGGTTCATCATATATTTTTTGTTTTTCTTCTTGTCTGGATGTAATCTCTTTGATTTATGGATTACTAAGGCAATGGAAGGTCTATTGTCATCATGCCCATGTTTCATGGTTCATCAGATATTTTCTATTTTTTCTTCTTGTTTGGATGTAACATCTCTCTGATCTATGGATTCTTGAGGCGATAGAGGATCTGCTGTCATCTTGCCCATCTTTGATGGTTCATCACTCATACATTTTCTGTCTTCTTTCTCCTCATCACCACATAAATCCTTTTGTATGATAGGAAGTTTAAATGCCTTCATTATTCACGATACTTATGACTCCATAGCCTAATGGTCCTAGATTGATCTACAATTACTTATGTTATCTTTTCCTCTCCCTATAGTCTCACTGATCCACCTACTGAAACCATTTTAATCCATTTACCCTTTTTTTGATGGGTACTAGGCTTATCCTCTTGTAGTATGATAGTGACTCTCAGTGATAACATTAATGGCGTCGTTGTTGGGGATGGAAGTGAAGATATCTTCCCTGGGAGAATGACAACGAATAGATATAGCTTTAGATGGTGAACTGAAGCTGGACACATTATTCTGAATGCTTATCTTTCACCATGGCGACTCCATTATTCATAATCTATTGGTGACTCCACTGGAAGGTGACAAATCAAATGACTATGGAGGTTATCCTGGCCAGGAGGTTTTACCCACTCAACTTCTTAGCCATAGCTGGTTATCCACACCCTGTGCCGCATATCGATGAATGGCAAGACCTGCTGCCAAGATTTTATGAAGGTAAGAATGACAACCCTCTTGAACATGTTCTGGGATTTCATGCTTTGATACAACAACTTGAAATCCAACATGAAGACATACATATGAAGTTGTTTATGTAATCTCTTCTAGGAGATGCTCGTATTTGGTATCACTCTCTTGAGATTTATAACATTTCTTCACTTGAAGAGTTTCATGCAACTTTCAATATTCATTGTCAAAAGTTTTATTCCTGTGAGTTAATTTGTCATAGCTATTGTGAGGAGTATAAAGACCATGTTCAGGATATAGATGTTTCTTATGAAGGTTGTGAGAATGAAGAAGATGCCTTGGATGAGGAATCAATTTTTTCTCTTCCTTGTTCATCTGCATCTGATGAAAACTGTGTTTGTTGTCTCAGTAAGGAAAGTGCAGAAATTGAGTCTGCTCTAGAAGCTGATATTCTTTATAGCCTTGTCTCTAAAAGGCCTAGATATGAGCAACCTATTTTTGAATCATATGATGATGATAAGATATCGCTTCCTGGATTGAATCTTGAAAGCCATCCTGTGTTTAATACTGAAGACCAATTTTCGCATGTTGGGGAGAAGATACCTCTTGGTATGTCATTCGAGGCTCCTCCTTTATTTGATCATTATGGAGATAGTGATGAATATGCTGAGGTGTTTTTTGTCTTGGAAGAAAAAAACATTGGCAACCAACCTTCTGATGAAAATATAAGCTTCTGCCAAAAGCAACATGTTAAGGAGAAACAACCATCCATTTATATACATGAGGAGATTTCTTGCCATCAACTAGCATACGTTATCAGAGAGGGCAAAAGAGAAGTGGATCAATAGCCTGCATCAACATTTCACTCACCTGTGCTTGCCACAGACATTCATCCAGATGTGAGCAGTTGTAAATAAGAGCAGGATTTCTATTATCAATCTAGTAGGTTTTATCACCTATTTTACGACCTTGTAGGGGAATACATGGAGTTGCATTTCTTCAATGTATTGAAGCCTCCAAAATTTATCTTACCTTCATCATTAGGAGGAAATATGAAGAATGCAATTAATTTGATGTCACAGTTTCAGTGTCCCTTCCCGATCAGTGACAGAGTAAATAAGTTTTCGATTAGGAAGTTACTTGAATGGATCTGGTGGAAGTTTGCTTTCACCTAACACATTGTAAAAAATTAGTTAGTCTAGGATTGTACATAAATAAGCTCCTTCTGGAGCACATGTGTGTTTTTATTTTATTTTTGTAAGTAGAGTAGTGTACATATCATCATGTTGCCTTCAACAAATGTATTTGAGCTTGACTCCACAACCCATCAGCTAAGGCACTGGAACTGCGCGTTCTTGGCAGCTCGTAGGGAGCATGCCATCCCCTATGGAGCCAAATGTTATCACATATAGTTGTCAAGGGAAACAGGTCATCCAAGTCCGTGTCTACACAGGAAGCGTCCAAACACAACATTCAAAAGTAGCCCATTTCTGGTTTGAAATACAAGCAACGAGAAAATTTATTTTTCTAACGAGGGAGATCCCAGGAACAATTCAGATCAATGACTCACGTGTATTCGACATGACAAAACTGTGCGAGGATTAGTGGCTAGGTAGAATCTCCGGAGTTGCAGATCAAGCACCACACGTCCTCATCCAACAGACGGTCAAAATTTACTTCAGGAATCCGAGCTTCGAGACTTTTAGCTTCTCCACTCCTGATCTCATCCGGAGTTTTTTCTCCCGGAGTTAAAGATCAAGTGCCATGCATCCTTCTCCATCGGAAGGTCATGATTTACTTCGGGAACCCAGGCTTTAGGATTTTTAGCTTCTCCCCTCTCGCTTTCATTTGGAGTGTTTTCTCTTGGAGTCCACAGATCCCTGCTGTGTGTCCTCCTCAAATCAACAGTCTTCATTCACTTTGGAGCTCCATATCTACATGCAGACCACCCTCGAGCTATGAAGTTCCAAAGTACGTGGTAGTCATCAGTTCAAACATGTGGTGCTCTCATTTGTCATGACAGATGGCATCCATCTAGTGCTGACACATGGCACTCATTTCAAACATTTTTGGACATGTCTTTAGCCTATTTTCGAGTGACTCATGTTTCCCCTCCATCCATGATATGTCAGCATAGTGACTTTAGTTTGCCACATCCACTATGGGAGAACATCCTCTGGGAAGTGCTCTTGTTCAAGAACCAATAATAGCACCATCTCCATGTGTGATTTTAATGGATTCTAGAATTGGTGGGTGAATAAACTTTAGCGGTAGCGTTAAATTTAGCAGGCACGCCCAAATCAAAGATCGCGACCAGATCAACGCTCACGTTTCATTGTGGGGATGCAACATGCTCAAACGATAAAATTCTTGAGTGGTCCCTCAATTGAAACCATGGTATAGAAAAAGTGCTACGTGGTGAATTCTAGGCTCAAAAGCGGTGTGGATACAAACCATCTTTGATGCCCCCAAAATCATGTGATTATATAACGTCAAATCCGACAACAACACGTGGATGCCCCCTAGGCGTTAATCTGCGCTCCAATCTTGAGGATGATTCAGTTAATGAAAAAGGACTGATAGCTAAAACTTCAGCTTAGTCCATAAATGGAAAACTTGTAAGCTATGGCCGAGGAGACAGAACTGTCAGCCTGAGGTACCATGATGGACAATTTCTTCTTGCAGGCCCATGCTGATATGAACTTGCATCTGACAGGAGGAAACACTCATAGTCTGACAGAAGGATGCACATACGTAAAGCCTTAAATGGGATGGCCAGATCACACTCCTGGTAGGTGGACTAATATGATATAAATAGATCAATTTAGATTTTGTAAGAGAGGTGTTTTTTCAAAGGCTGGAGATCCGAGAGAGTTTTAGGAGAAAGGCTCTGTATTTTTCAGTTGTAATCCTGAGGGCTTGGATTGTAAATATTATGTTATTGAAGATTCCTTTGAATTGTTTTTATCAGTCCGCCTTCTTAGTTTACACGCTGTTCAACTTCTTCTTGTCTGGATGTAATCTCTCTGATTTATGGATTCTTGAGGCGATGGAGGATCTGTTGTCATCACGCCCATCTTTCATGGTTCATAAGATATTTTCTGTTTTTCTTCTTGTCTGGATGTAATCTCTTTGATTTATGGATTCTTGAGGCGATGGAGGATCTATTGTCATCATGCACATCTTTCATGGTTCATCAGATATATATATATATATTTCTTCTTGTTTGGATGTAATCTCTCTGATTTACTGATTCCTGATGCGATGGAGGATTTGTTGTCATCATGCCCATATTTCATGGTTCATCAGATATTTTCTGTTTTTTCTTCTTGTCTGGATGTAGCATCTCTCTAATCTATGGATTCTTGAGGTGATAGAGGATCTGCTTCCATCTTACCCATCTTTCATGGTTCATCACTCATAAATTTTCTGTCTTCTTTCTCTTCATCACCACATAAATCCTTTTGTCTAATAGGTAGTTTAAATGCCTTCATTATTCACGATACTTATGACTCCATAGCCCAATGGTCCTGAACTAATCTGCAGTTACTTCTGTTATCTTTTCCTCTCCCTGTAGTCTCACTGATCCACCTACTCAAACCATTTTAATCCATTTACCCTTTTTTTGATGGGTACTGGGCTTATCCTCTTACATTTTGAGGGTGACTCTTAGTGCTAACACCATGATTGTCCTATTCATCCTTTCTGACACACCATTTTCTTGTGGTGTTCCTGGAACTGTATTCTCTCTATGAATCCCATGATATGAACAATAATCATCAAACTCGTTGCTGCAATATTCACCTCCATTGTCTGATCTGAGACACTTCAACCTTTTTCCTATCTCATTCTCAACTAGAGCTTTCCATTTATTAAAAGTGTCAAAAACATTATATTTTTGTTGAATGCAATAAACCCAAGCTTTCCTAGTTGCATTATCAATAAAAGTAACATAATAATAAGAGACACCAAGAGATGATACCTGAGTTGGTCCCCATACATCTATATGCACAAGCTCTAACATTTCACTCTTCTTTTCTTTTCCAACTCTGGGAAATCTAACTCTCTTCGTTTTTCCATAAACACAGTGCTCACAGAAATCCAAATCAATTTATTTAAGATCTAGCAAAAAATTCCTTTTGTGAAGTATCTGCGTCCCCTTCTCACTCATGTGTCCAAGCCTATGATGCCAAAGTTTTGTATCCACTCATGTATAAGCTAAAGAGATAGAATAATTAGTATTACCAGTACATAAATTCAATGTACCTACCTTCTCTCCTTTTTCTATCACCAGTGATCTTTTGGTGACCTTCCATGCCTTATCTGTAATTATAGATATACATCCTTCACTTTCCACCTACCCTGTTGAAATTAGATTTCTCCTTAGATCTGGAACATGTCTTACTTCTTTCAACAACCATTGGTTTCCATTATTTTTCTTTATTTGTACCTTTCCCATTCCAACAATTTTGCATGGTGCATCATCACCCAAATGAACCTCTCCAAAATCACCTTGAACATAATCTAGAAAATGTTTCCTATGGGGTGTGGCATGAAATGAATCCCCTGAATCTACTACCCAAGACTCAGAAATATTATCTACAGAAAGAATCAAAGCATCTTGTAACACATCACCTATTACATTTTCTTCTTGTTTTTTCTCCTGATGTCCATCTCTTTGTTTCTTTAGAGCTCTGTAGTATTTCTTCAGATTTCCTTTCTTTCCACAATTCCAACACTCTATTTTTCATAGTATGGATTTGGTTCTTCCCTTCTATTAAGAACCAAATATCAATATAGCATAGAAAAACCTCAGAATAAGTACTCAACACATTGAAAAAGAGAGAATTTAGGATAATAAGCCTCTTCGAGGGGGCAATCTCCTTTTACCCCACATAAATGTTCAAGTACAAGATGATTCCAAATTAAAATGTCTCCTTGGTATATATAGGAGAATAAGAGGTATAATTAAAACTAATGGAATAAAGCCGACATAAATAAAATAACATTACTAATGTAATATGCCCCAATTAAGGGGTAATGAGCCAATATTAGGGCTTAACATGCCCCTTCCCTTGAGACAAGTGTTGTCCGCAATGCTTGCATAACTTTGGATTCTTCTATATAAAAGACTCATCTTCCCAAGTGGAATCTTCAGTTGATAGTTTCCTCCATTTAATGAGATACTCTGAAATGGATCTATTCCTCAACTAGCGAATTCTTGTGTTAGTGATGGATTCAGGCTCCAATATGATTTTTCCTTCCTCGTCAAGTTCTGGAAATATAGTTTGAACTAGGATCTTGTTGCATATAACCTTCTTTAAGCATGAAACATGGAAAATTGGGTGTACTCGTGAAGATACATGCAACTCCAATTT
>SNQJ01S0176430.1:5300-18306 GCA_010110895.2 Picea sitchensis | reverse complement strand
AAGATGGTCATTCGAAAACCACCAGGGAGAATTCTCTTCTCATATCCCACTTGATTCTACCATTGGAATATGAGAGTTATTGCCCATGTCATTTATTTGAGCTATATGAATAGGATCCTCTGGTAGGGTTCGTCTTGTAGGAGGCAAATATGGGACCTCCACATTCTTCTGGTAATCAACAATCAGAATTTCCTCTTCCACAATTGCATAGCCTCATACCTCATCATCATGTTGGCTCGTCAAGGGGGAAGAGGTCTGATGAGAGGAATCCGAGAAATTGGGGGACAAAGAGATAGATTGGCGATGACCAGAGTTATAGAAAGTTCCCAAACCCTGTTAGGGTTTTCGTTGTTCACGGGGCATAATGCAGGGAGGGGGAGGAAAAGACCAAAAGGGGAGCCTAAAGAAGTCCGAAACAAGAAAATTACAGAGGCAGAAAAAGAGTCTTTCAACAAATATTCTAGAGGCAGGGATAATGGGCGTGATAGACACCCAAGGTTAGACAAAAGAAGCCATAGCAAGGCCCACAACCCATAATATCTCCATTACAACACCATATATGGCATTCACATCCAAAGTACCAGAATTATTAGAGTTGTATGGCGACGACACTTGAGACATAATGGTAGGCATGAGTGAAAGGCTGCAGAGGTGAGAGTTGGAGTAAAGGAGTAGCCTCGAGTAGGGAGTCAAGAATTTGAAGGTCATGTTGTTTTCCATATGGCACAAAGTCATGTTGAGCAAGGTGGCACCACATCTGTGGATTTTCATTCTGAATTTTCCATTTTAGAGCATTCATGAAATAGAGGAGGAGTTGGCTGATGATCAACTTTCATACAAATGTCTTTCCTCCCATTAGAAACTCCAATATTTTCTAATTTATCCACAATTTTGCTTTCCTCTCTTTTGACGTGAGAGGGGATGATCACCATATTAGGTAGCAAGAAAGACTTGAGAAGTTCTAGAGTACTGAGGAGTCGCCATCTAGGTGAAATATTGGCTGGATCAGACCCATGCAAGAGCTTGGTGAAAAAGGAGACGATGATCTTAGAATCCCCTTCCATGATGAATTGTCGATATCCTGTCTGAGTGACTAGATGAATTCCTTGGAGAATTCCCCAAAGTTCAGTTGAATTGTTGGTATCCTAGCCCAAACTCCCTGCCAGAAAGAGATTTTTTTTACCATTGTCATTTCTAAGAACCACTCCAAATCCTGCTAGCCCTATATTTCCTTTGGAGGCACCATCAAAGTTCATTTTATGGAATCCCCTCGATGACCACTGCCATGAAATAGAGTTATGGATTTCAACGGAGCAAGAGATGTTGGAGATATGGGATTGATTGATCCAGGTGGATATCGATGGCCACCCACCTATTCCAACTGGCTCACATACATATGTCATCTTAGCAGTTTTTTTCTAGCTTTTCGAGTCCTAAACTTCTAGGGCCATTTTGAGGCCCTAAACAACATTTTTTGGGCTCGAAATAGTCACATTAGAGACAAAGTTAGAGTGTGACGACATAATGTGTATTCCTTGGATAGACCTTTCCAATGGGTTATCGTGCGCCTAAAACGGAGATTGTATGCAAACGTTACAACCCTGAGAATTTGATGTACCAACTTACCCCAATGAGACCCACATGAATTTTGACACTGCTTCTCCTAGGGTTAGGTTTTTGGATGTCTAGGGTTTTGGAATTCATGTTTGATGTAAAAAGGATTTTGGAGCCTCATTGTACTCATGTTCTTGCTAATGAGCGCAACCGTTACATCTCTTCTTAGAGATAAGCCACCATCATTCTAGCAAGCTTGTTTCAGTCTGCATTTTACAGTTTCATCATATTTCTTTATTGAGTAAAAGCCAAGTTTTACTGTATCTATGTTATTGCTTATTGTATCTCTGTGTTAATAATATAGATTTGTATTTATTTCATTCTTCTCATAAAATCTAGATCAGTGGTATCAGAGTGGTCTACTCCTTGTCGTTATTAGTGCATGTCCCTGACGAGGTTAGGGTACAAAGAGTTGGGTCTGGAGCTTGTTTCTCTTGAGGATAAGATCTCTCGCACGCCCAACTGACCTTCCACGGTGGGAGAAAATAAAGACGATGGGACAAGAGATCCTTTCAAACCATTGCTCGAGGAATCCCTCGTGCAACAAAGGAACGAGATGATGGAAAGTTTTGCTCAAATTCTTTGACGATTACCAACATGTAATGCATCTCCCTTGAGCGGAGGCGCCGCCCCCTTCAAGGTACATATCAAATTTGATATTCCTATATTTTAAGTTCATATAGACATAGATGTTGTAGACAAATGGTTGAATCTGCTAGAAGGGTATTTTTCTGTCCATAAATTTTCCAATAGAGAAAATATTACATTTGCGCTCCTCAAAGTCCTCCCCCATGTCAAAGATTGGTGGGAGACTTTATGTGAGAAAAAGGAAACATAGGAACCCTCATTATTTGCAGTCACACTCACTTGGGATTCCTTCAAGGGTGCTATTAAGGAATAATACTACCATGTTGGAAGTTATGACGACCTGTATACAAGATGGACCAGACTGCAACGGGAAATGGACCAAACAGTGCTAGAGTTCACAAATATCTTCCATACCTTGCGCACCGAGTTGGGTATCAAATATTCTGTGGGAATTATGATGCTCAAGTAGTGCAATAGTCTACATAGATACATCCAGACATAAATGGAGTGTTTGGACATCTCATTCTTGGGCGTGACCTATAGTTATGGTGTCAAAATCGAACATAATCTTAAACAAAATACGTGGCAGTTTGGGTCTGGGAACCCCTCACAATAGAAGCAGGGAAAGGGAAGCCCCAACCCGCAAAAGAAAGGGCAGAGAAAATATGGAAAACCTTAGGAAAACTAGTCTAAGCCGCAAACAAAGAAGGACAATGGAAATACAAAGAAAGACACCGAGAAGTGGTGCGACTTCCATAAGAGCCCCTGGTACAACACTGTTGATTGCCGCTCAAAGAAATCATTGGTGGCTGAGGTGAAAGCCTCTGAATCAGATGTAGGTTCTGACTCTGAGTTAGAACCATAAAAGGGGAGACATATTATTGACACATAACCCAGTGCCACCGTTTCTACCACCAAGATCCAGTCCGGTGAACTTGATGAGCCAAAGGAAGGAGAGCACCTCTTTCATTCACAAAAGTGGGTGAAGGGTACTTCATTGCACTTCATCATTGATAGAGGTATTGAAAACAACCTCATCTCAACGGAGGTCATTAAGAGGTTGGCCCTATTGAAAACACCACACCCGCGACCATACACCATTGGATGGCCTTGCCAAGGAAGTGATCTTTGCGTTAGCCAACAATGTTGCTTGTCCTATGACATCAAGCCCTTCAAAGATGAGGTATTGTGTGATGTCACTCCCCTTGAAGTTTGTGATTTTCTTTTGGTCCAACCTTATTTATGGAAACGTCATGTTGTATATGAGTCTAGGCCTCACAGTTTTATTATTACTTTGGATAGGAAATTGTACAGGATACCCAAGGTAGTCCCACATACTTCCATTTCTTTGATGTCTACCAAGCAATGCAGGAAGGTCATCTCTTAGACCAAGAAGTTTTCTTCATGATTCACTCTATAAGTGAGCGGAAGGTTGCAACCACATCCATGGCCTTCACAACCGATTTATCCACGTAACAGAAGAAAATGTATAATGTTGTGGAAGAATACAAGGACATCTTCTCCTCACCCACTGGGGTACCAATGCATTGTCAGGTCAAACATTCAATTGATATGATCCCTGACACACTGCTACCCAATGGGCCAGTCTATTGCCGCTCTTTGTTAGAAAATGAGGAGATCAAGCGTTAGATCCAAGAACTTCTCCAAAAGGGGCACAACCGACCCAACTCATCATTATGTGGAAGTCCAATCGTGCTTGTGCAGAAGAAAGATGGGACCTAGAGACTTTGCATCGATTACCAAGCCCTAAATAAAATCACAGTTAGGAACCGATACCCAATTCCATGAATCAAAGATCTCCTTGACCAACTCAAGGGACCAAATAATTCAGTCAGATTGATCTGAATTCTGGCTACCATCAAGTCCCAATAGAGCAGACAGATGTATGGAAAACTGCCTTGAAGTCCAAAGAAGGTCTTTTTGAATGGTTGGTCATGCCCTTTGGTTTGAGGAATTCCCTAACAACTTTCATGAGGATGATGGATGATATCTTGCAACCTTTCACCAATTCTTTTGTGGTGGTGTATTTGGATGACATCCTCTTCTACAACAAGAATTGGGTGGAACACTTGCAACATATTCAACAGGTTTTGCACACACTGCGACAACACAAGCTATATGAAAATTCGAAAAAATGGTCCTTCGACATGGACAGGGTCAAGTACCTAGGATACATTGTTGATGAGAATGGGGTGCATGTGGATCCAACCAAAATCTAGGTCATTCATGACTATCCAACCCCAACCACACTTACTGAGCTTTGGAGCTTTTCAGGCCTTGCCAATTTCTATCGTAGGTTCATGTTGGGATTCTCCCATATTGCATGGGCCCTCATCCAAGTAACCAAAGGTCGTGGAAAGGAAAATTTTGTGTGGGGCATGTCACAACAACAAGCGTTCAATGATTTGAAGAAACACTTGTGCTCAACCCCAATGATCTCATTACCCGACCTACAACAACCCTTTGAGATCGACACAGATGCTTCAGACTATGTTGTGGGTGCAATTCCCACTCAACAAGGACACCCCATGGCCTATCATAGTGAGACACTATCAGATGTCGTTCGTAAAAACCCTACTTATGAAAAGAAATGTAATCCATTGTGCAATCCTTCCGCCAATGGAGGAATTACATTCTCGAGAAGGAGACAATCATCCACACCGATCATAAGCCACTGCAGTTCATGCAGACACAAGGAAAATTGCAGAATGACTGCCATCAGAAGTGATCCACATACTTGCAGTGGTTCCATGTCAACATAAAGTATAAGACAAGAAGCACCAACCACATCGATGATTTCCTCATCCATCCTCCAGTTGCAGCACTGTCCATGGTGCTAAACTCTTGTGGCCATGAGACCATCCGATGGACCCAAATCTATGAGAGAGATTTTGACTTCGCCCCCACCTACCAGATGTTGGGCACAAACAAAGATGCCACTGATTTCCATATTTAGGAAGGGCTATTGTGCCATCTGGTCCATCTCTACGTTCCATCAAGAGAGTGAGTGAAGATGATTTGGGAAGCCCACTATAGTCGGGTGGTAGGACACTTTGGCGTAGAAAAGACCGTGGCAGTGCTGCAACAACATTTCTATTGGTCGAAACTTTGATGGGATGTCAACAAGTATATAAGGTCGTACACTGCCTGGGCCATTTCCAAACCGACCAATAAGAGACACGGCATGTACACCCCTCTGCCTACTCCTGAAAGGTCTTGGGAATCCATCTCAATGGACTACATGTCGGGCCTTCCGTCAACCAAGCGGATAAATGACTGTGTTTTTTTGTTGGTTGATCGTTTTTCTAAAATGGTGATTTTGATTGCCTGCAAGAAGAGCATCACAATAGAGGCCATTGCCAAGATTTTCTTCGAACGAGTGTGGGTACATTTTGGGATACCACAAACCATCATCTTAGATCGGGACAACCGGTTCCTCAACACATTCTGGTCAAGCCTCTGGTCACTGTTGGACACCAAGCTCACCAAATCCACTACCTTCCACCCCCAGACGGATGGCCAAACCAAGGCCGTCAACCGAATGATCATGCATATCTTGCGCATGTACATTTCCAAGCATCCCTGCACATGGGATGAAAGTATTCCCTATGTTCAACACAACTACAACAGAGCCATACATAGCTCAATCGACCATAACCCCTTTTAGTTGGGGTTGAGATTTCAACCATTGGGTCCCATGGATGTTGCACTACCCCTTGTGACCACCCATGAATACTCTTCCCATGTTTGAACTGAAGCCGAAAAAGCTACTCGGTTCATTGAGCGGATCTAGCACATTAACCAACAGGTTCAATATATTTTACAGAAGTCCAATTCCAAGTAAAAGAAGTGCTATGATCAACACCGGGTGCCACACAAGTTTCAGGTGGGAGATAAAGTTTGGTTGCACTTGTAGAAATAATGCCTTACGGCGCCCCATCAAAAGTGTCGTCCACTTTTCTATGGACCTTACACCATCACCAAGGCTACGGGAGACAATTATTTTGAGCTCAAAATTCCCCCCTTTCTTGGCTTGCATCCAATGTTTAATGTGGACCTCCTTTGATCACACTTTCCACCATTATTGAACACCTCATAGGTAGAATAACAACTGACACTGACATAGCTCAAACTTGAATGCATGGAACAATCATCCACTGATAAAATCATGGACACATAGGTCAAGGGCACTCGCCAACATAAGTTTCAAATTTATCGTGTTGTCAAAGCAGGGCAATTCCTGCACCAAGGCAAGTGGCTCACCCGGGGCCAAATTTAGTAGAAATTTCCTCATCTTATGGGGGAACTCAATGTAATGGATACCATTACTTCCTAAGGGGTAAGGATTGATCCAGGTGGATATCGGTGGACACTAACCTATTCCAACTGGCTCACATACAGATGCCATCTTGGCAGTTTTTTTCTAGCTTTTTGGGTCCTAAACTTTTGAGACCATTTTGAGACCCTAAACAACGTTTTTTGGGCCCTCCATAGACACACTTTAAATTTAGTTAGAGTTTTATGAAATAATTTGTAGTTCTTAGATAGACCTTTCCAACGGGCTATCGTGCACCTAAAACATAGATCGTATGCAAAAGTTATGACCCCGAGAAGTTGATGTACCAACTTACCCCAACGAGGCCCACATGAGTTTTGGCGCTTCATCTCCTAGGGTTAGGTTTTTGGATTCCTAGGGTTTTAGAATTCATGTTTTATGTAAAAAGGGTTTTGGAGACTCATTGTACTCATGTTCTTGCGAATGAGCATCACATCTCTTCTTAGAGATAAGCCGCCACCATTCTAGGAAGCTTGTGTTAGTCTACATTTTACATTTTCAACATATTTATTTATTGAATAGAAGTCGAGTTTTACTATATCTATGTTATTGTTCATTGTATATCTGTGTTAATAATATAGATCTGTATTCATTTCGTTCTTCTCATAAAATTTGGATCATTGATTAGGATTTAGGTTCTAGTTAGAGAGGATAATACTCTCATTAGGATCACAAGAGATATCCTCAGTCCATTTTTGTGACCATATAGTTTCCCTAATGCTCTCACATATCTTGTACTAGACATGAGATTCCCGAATTGCTTGGAGTGAAAAATTTGTTTATTTCTTTCCTTCCATATTTTACAAACTACGAAGCTAGGGAGAAGTTCCCAAATTTTGTTAAGTATGGAATTTTTAAACATTGAGGCTCTCCAACATTCAATGGATCAAATGATGCTACCAATATTCCCAGCTGTTTTTCACATGGCTTGAGCAACACAGTCCCATATATTGGAGATAAAAGGACATTGGTTGAGGAGGTGTTCCATGGATTCCTCTTGCTGAAAACATAGAGGGAAGGCTAAGGGGCCAATGAATCCTCATTTTTTGAGATTATCCCATGTTAAAATGCGATTTTGGACCAGTAACCAGAGAAAAATGCTGACCTTGGGCTAGAGACTTGTTTTCCGAATTGCATACCAAATCTTGTCATTGAGATGTGTATGAAACCGAGCCATAAGATTGTATGCCTCTTTGATGGTAAAGGTTCCTAGAGTTGAGTGACCCCATCAGAGAAGGTCTAGTCCATGATGGGCCTGAATTTTCCTCAGATAAGCTTCATTTTTCCATGGGCCTAAGTTGCAATCCAGTGGCATATTAAGATCTCTATGAGTGAGTTTTCATTCCCTCCAAGGAGAAGAAGGAGCCATAAGATTCCAAAGGTTCGTCATTCTTAGAATGCTCGTTCCATCTGATGATTTTTTCCTCCTCAATGTGAGGGGTGTACACTGTATTTCTGTCTCTAGAGGAAAGCCCAAATATCTTCTGGGTGCTTYTGCCACTGCCACCAAATTTTTGTKCCCATTATTTTGTTTAACAATCATGGGTCCTGTAGCTAGAGGCCTCCAGAAAGCTTGGGTTTGGTGAGCTTATCCCAACTGACCAAGGCCCATTTGCGGCCTTCTTTGTTACCCTGCCAAAGGAACTTTCTCTGAATGCAGCATATGGTGTTAAGCACTGACTTGGGGGAAACAAGTGCCGAAAAGAGGTAAATAGGGATGGCTTGGAGGACTGATTTGAGGACCAAATGACTTGCAAGGTTTAGGGAGTGAAAGTTCCAAGAATTCATTGGATGGGTTAGGGACTAGATGAGAGGCTCCCATGAGCTATTACGCATGGAAAAGTCAATCAGAGGGATGCCTAAGTATTTGGATGGAAGGGAACTATGAGGGAATCCTAGAATGTAAGAGATATGGTTTTGGATGGAGAGAGGGGTATTAAAGAAAAATATTTGGGAATTTTTCAGAGGTAATGGAAGTGCCCGAGGCCTCACTGGAATCATTTAGTATACTATGAATCTTAAGGGCTTCCTTGGCTATGGGTGAGCCCATCATCATGGTGTCATCCATATATTAGCTATGAGAAACAACTAGTTAGATCCCATAGAAGGGTAGGACGTGAAGAGATTCTTCAATGATGGAGGTTTTGATATAGAGACTTAAGCCTTCATCCATGATGAAAAAGAGGAAATGAGAGAGATGATCCCATTGATGGATACCTCTAGAAGGAGAAAACGTTTTTGAAGGAACACCATTGACTAAGATGGAGAAGAAAGCCGAGGAAGTTAGGTTGAGAACCCATTTGATCCATTCATTACAAAATCCAAAAGATAAAAGAAGAGACTTCATGTACTGCCAACTAATTTTGTCAAAATCCTTTGAAAGTTCTAGCTTGAGGATCATTCCTGGAGTATGGGAGGATTTTAAGGAATGAATTACCTCATGAGATAAAATGACACTGTCCATAATTTGATGCCCCTCTACATAAGTTGATTGCTCTTTGGAAATAATAAAAGGAAGAAGAGGTTTAAACCTTAGAACCATTACCTTGGTTATTATCTTGTATATGACGTTGCATAGTGCAATTGGCCTGAACTACTTGGGATGAGAGACCCGCTCCTCCTTCGAGATTAAGGTAAGAAAGGTTGCATTAAGAGCCAGTAAGACGTCACCTGAGATGCATGAGTCTTCCACTAATTTCTATACTTCTTCATGGACCATGTGCCAACAATGGTGAAAGAAGTTGGTCGTGAAGCTGCCAAGTCTTGGAGATTTCCCAGCTGACATTTCTTTGATTTCCTGGTCCACTTATTTAATGGTGATAGGTCTTATCAGCGCCTCATTTTGATCTTGGGTGATTTTATTGATGGCATGTGATCTGTTTGGACAAGGTTCAGTTAAAATATCCTGATATTAGTTTACAAGTTCATTTTCCATTCCCTCATGATCTAAGATTTGTTGACCTTGATCATTTTCCAGTCAGGTTATTCGATTGACATGTCTCCTCTGAATCATGGATCGATGAAAAAATTTAGTATTCTTCTCTCCCTTGTTGAGCCACCATACTCTAGATTTTTGGTGCCAAAGAATTTCCTCTTTCCTATTTATTTCCTCCAACGGTTGTTTCATATGTTGCTCTTCTGCTTGAAGAGAGTCATTACTTCCCCGGGTTATAAGTTCTCTCTGTATCTGTTCCATACGTTGTTCTATATATCTATGAGCTTGAAAGATGTTACCAAAGGCCTCTTTGTTCCAGTTTTGTAGATATTGTTTAAAATTCTTTAACTTCTGTTGAAATCTATACATCAGGGTTCCATGGGAGATTGTTGCATTTTCCCACCAGGTTGGAGCATTTTCATGAAAATATGGATTGGAGAGCCATAATTTTTCGAACTTAAATGGTTTTCGATGGGGATAACTAACAATATATATCCATAGTTGAACCGACAAGTGACCTGAACTAGAGTGAGGAAGAATACTAGCTTCCATGAGGAGATCTTCCAACATTAGATATTCAAAAACCATGATTTTTTCAAGTCGACATGCAACTTGGTGACAATTCGACCAAGTGAAGGTGCCATTGCGGGTTTCTATATCAATCATATGGAGATCATCGACTACTTTTTGAAGACCCTCGTTATTCCTGTCCAATCTCCCGATTCCTATCCTCTTTTCCTCCAGAGAAAGAATGATGTCAAGGTCTCCACCTAAAATCCATCTTCTGCCATCCACAATGATGCACAAGATGGACAAGCTTGAGAAAAAGGCATCCTTCTCCTGAGAGGATTAAGGACCGTAGGAATTTGTAGTAACCCCTTCTTTGCTTGAGCCGATGGCACGGTAATGTGCAATGATAGTCCATTGGGTAGAGTAAAAGTTGTCCATTACTATTGTTGTTGGATTCCATAAAATTCCAATCCTTCCTGCTGCTCCTATACAGTCATTGTAGACATAGTTTCTTTTTCGCCAACATCTTAATAATGTGTTTTCAACTGCTACATCAACACATTTCGTTCCCTGTAAGAGTAATATATCTGGATTTTATGCCATGATATTATTTCGAAGAACTCTATGCTTGGTTCTTCCATTCAGGCCTCTAACATTCCATGAGACAATATTCATAAGGAAGGTCGAGGAGGGGAGTTGAAGAAGCCCTTAGTGAGCTTCTAGATCTTCCCTGAGTTAATCATAAAGCTACCTACCTCTCGTATGAGTTGTTGGGAATATTTTCTTTCTTGTCTTTTTCCTTCTTTTGGAGTTTCACGAATATCATTTCACGAGTCTAAATGGATTCCAAGAGCTCCTCCAGATCTGGATGTCGCTTTTGCAGTGGAGTTCAAATAAACCTTGTGCACCTTGCGTAATTTTTCTAGAGGGAGAGATTGCAACTCTTGCTTGTGATATGCCTCCCTAAGTTTCTCCAGATTGGTATTTTCTAGTTCTTTGTCATCTAGTAGCATGTCTATGTCTCCGCCATCCTCTGTAAACTGGTCCTCCTCAAGTGGTACTTGGTTGATTGGTGGGATAATATGTTCCAAAAATGGTTTCATAGTCTCTTTGGCTTTACCTTTAATGTTTTCCTTACTTGTATATTGATGGGGGTCTTCCACTATCTGGGAGTCTGGAAACTGATTTAAGACTTCAAATGAGTTGCTTGATGATGACTTCTTGTTCGATCCTTAGGTAGGTTTTTTCTAGTGTTTCTTTTTCCTTCCCTGGACTTGAGTGAAATTACCATCTTTGGGTTTTTTTGGTGCTCCCTCTGTTGAGCTCTGAGGGAAATTTAGGGGAAAATACTTAAACAAGTGGCCATGTTCATGACATTTTCGACATCTAAAGGGAATGTGATCATGGTCAATGGTTTGAACCCATTCCTCATCTTGGTACTTTAAGGTTAGAGATCCTAGTAAAGGCCTGGAACTGTTCATATAAACACATATGGGAGCATACGAGGTATATCTTCGTTGGTGCATTGCCTCAATATATTTGACATAAACACCCAAGGTATTGCCAATGCCAACAAAAATTTCTCCAAGCTAGAACTCTTGAGGGAGAGAGTAGAGCATGATCCACATAGGGGTGTAGGAGAAGTCTTTTTTTTCTGGGATAAAAGAGTCTATCCAGAACCTTAGAAAAAGACCAACTGAATTAAAAAAGTAAGGTCCATTCACAAAGATTTTTTCCTTGTCTTCAAGATTATAAAAAATAGCCATGAAAAAAACCCTTAGATCCCAACTGAAGCTCATAGTGACCCTTGGGCTTCCACCAAGTATTGATCCACCTGAGCAAGTCTCGTTCTAAGGGCCATAACCCTAAGAATTTTCCTATTAGGACATGATCTTTCATAAACCGAGTGTGTTCCCCTACCCTAGCAGAGTATACCACATACCTTGGTGTTGCAGAAGTCTGAGGAATACATTTACCCGGCTCCCAAACTAGAGTCACCTTTGGATGTAATGATTCAACCTCGACCTCCATCGCTTTGTCTTTTCACAACTCTTCTTGGTATATATGTTCTCGGAGGTGAGGCAGCCGTTCAAATAGCAGTTATGAGTTGGTGATTCCAGATGGATCATTCGCTACCACATTTTGATATGATGGGGATTTTCCCACTCCGCTTTAGCCATTCATATGTGATTAAAGAATCTCATAACTGAAAATCTATTTGACTCTGAGAAATTTAGAAACCCAACATCAAACCCTAGTAGAGCCAATTTGTCACTCAAACCTAATTCGTATCACATTTAGAAAACAAAAACATCTCCATTTTATGATTATTTTTAGAAATAAATGTAAATTCATTTTAACCTCTTATTTAATAAATACTCCAAAACCAAAAAAAATATTATAATTTTTTTTTAATTATTGTGATTATTTTTAGCAATTTCAATTTTACTTTTTAATTTAGTTTATTAATACTAGACATGATGCATTTGCCTATGTCATAGATGCACTTAGCTATCTTGGATTCGACGTCAGCTTAAACTTGGTAATCAAAACACAACATTGGCCACGTGGCGGTGGACGTGAAGATAAGCTTGTGTTACACTATTTTGAAGAAAGAGACCCATGGCATTTAGGAGATAACTTTCTCTATTTTATGACGAAGCTGGTGACTTGTTATAATATGGCTGGGTCATGTAGATTCCTGTTAAATGTAAGTGCCGTGAGAAATCACAATAGGAATGATGGTGGAGGGATGGAGAGGAGCTGGAAGAATCTGGACAGTACCCACTGAAGCACAGTATCAGAAGCACTCAATCTCTCTCATTTGTCGTATAATGGCTTGTGGCTTATATATAAGTATATTGTTTGGAGATGGTACTCCCTGCAATTAAAGTTTATTCCTGACAACGCCGTCCCATTATTCCCACCACCCCACTTTTCTCTTTTCTGCATTCACACAATTCTGATAAGAAGACAATTTCATGAATACCTCTGCACGACCT